>NIVC01002413.1:0-80000 GCA_002269645.1 Macrostomum lignano
CAAACAGACGAACTGGGACATCGAAGAGCAGGAACGCGAAATTCAACTCAAAGTGGACAGCATGATGGAACCGCCTGCTGCTGGTGATGACTGGCGAGCCGCCGGACAAAGACCACATCAAGCAGGAGCTCCAGCGAAGCGCGAGAGCGGCGGCGACGCCAACGGTGGAGAGCGGCCCGGCGGCCGACAGCTGGTGTTGAGCGGCGATGCCTAACTATTTAAGTGAAGTTTTTGCTGAACAATTCACAACCGAACCAAAACAAAAACATTTCAAATAACACTTAGAGGTCAGATTTCACCTGTTTGGCAAAATACAATGCGGGGCCAACCCTAAGGCACATGTCTGAGGACATAGCGGAATGGGCAAGACTGTTTGAAAACTCGGGTCGACTTTTGATTTTGGCAGCGCAACAAAGCCACTGAAATAACTTCAAATTAAGGTCAGGTCAAGGTCAGGTGATATTAGACCTTGGAATTTTTTTAAATGTGTTTTTCCTACACTCATATTCATATAAATCTGGTCAAAAATTGAACAAACAAAAATTACGCTCGTAGATTCCTCCTTGCAAATGTCACTTTACCTTTCTGGAATATTCTTTCTGAACTGCAAATCTTTGTAAGCTGTTATTGAACATTAACATAATCTTAAAAACCAACTTAAGCGCCTAAAACTCTGTGTTTTTTTACTGAAAATGAAAATTTAATATTTTCTTATTACACTTTTCTCTCGTTGCTACTCAGCCTTAAAAATATTCTTATTGAAGGCGAATATGAGTCTATTTTTAATCTCATAAGAAATTATTCTCAAATAAAATATTTCGTTCTGCACACTGTGCTTCTGAAAGCTTCTCTGGCATCGACAAACATTGATGATTTGTTGCAATATTTCAGATTTTTTCTTCACAATGAAGACAGACAGACAGACAGACAGACATTAAAACACTAAGACAGACAGACAGACAGACAGACAGACAGACAGAGAGACAGACAGACATTAAGACACTAGACAGACAGACAGACAGACAGACAGACAGACAGACAGACAGACAGACAGACAGACAGACAGACAGACAGACAGACAGACAGACGACAGACAGACAGACAGACAGACAGACAGACAGACAGACAGACAGACAGACAGACAGACAGACAGACAGACATGGTCCAGTGAAGTGTACAGGCTAACGATAAATAAAGTGAGGGCTGCTGAGCACTCCTGTGTGAGTGTGTGCCTGTGCGTATGACTGCGTACATATCCGCACGCTGTGTGCCTCGCTCAGGGGAGTCGGCGGAATGGCAGCAATGCTTTCGCCGGTTGTGTGACAATGCCGCTTAAAGTGCACCAGGGTGCGCACAGCCCCCCCTCCCCCTAATAAAAAGCGTCACTTAGTGCAAACACAGATTACCCAGGAGAAGGTATAGATCGTAAAAAGGGGAAAGGGATGATGATATATGGCTGGGGCCCATAACCCCACAGGAGGCTAAGCTGTGTCCGCTGCATTCCTTTTGTAAGTGCCATCAGACTAGCATAGCTACACAGGAAAATACCTGTGACGCTCATGACAAAGAAGAAGCGCTTTGATACACAATGCTGGTGCAAAATTTTTGCCTACGCTCTATTGGCATACACGAAAATGGAAAAAATATGAAAAATTACTGAGAGATGGAGTAGACGTAACTTAGAAGGTAGAGTGGAGAGATTGAGAGGGTGAGTAAAGAGACTCATAGGTAGAGTGAAAGGCTGAAAGTTAGAACAGGAAGAGTAAAAGGTAAATGGGAGATTATCAGCAGGTTAATTCAGAGGATTGAAACATCGACTAAGCCTAGAAACTAAAGAGCTAGACTGAGAGCTCCAGTGGAGAGACAGATGCAAAATGTCCAACGAAAGAGAATGCAATCAAGGCTGTCTTGCAATAAAAACGCAAACAAACAGACAGACAGACCAATGTTATTCCGGCCATCAACTCTTAACTGATTAGACAGAAGTGACAGCCGAACAGTTCAAGAAATGAGGACCGGAATGGGATTAAGAAAAAAAGCAATTTGCCCTTTCTCAGAGCCTCGGGCTTCATCCCGCTAAGAGCTGAAATCCTCAATTCAAGAAAATCCCCTATTCGATTCGACAAGTGGGACAGAGATGAACTCGAAGGGGTGAACTGGGTTGTAAAGTTTCCAAAGTTCAAGTGAGTGACGCAGGCGCCAAAGTGAGTGATACAGAGGGCGCCAAAGTGAGTGATACAAGCGCCAAAGTGAGTGATACAGAGGGCGCCAAAGTGAGTGATACAAGCGCCAAATTGAGTGATACAGAGGGCGCCAAAGTGAGTGATACAAGCGCCAAATTGAGTGATACAGAGGGCGCCAAAGTGAGTGATACAGAGGGCGCCAAAGTGAGTGATACAGAGGGCGCCAAAGTGAGTGATACAGAGGGCGCCAAAGTGAGTGATACAGAGGCGCCAAAGTGAGTGATACAAGCGCCAAATTGAGTGATACAGAGGGTGCCAAAGTGAGTGATACAGAGGGCGCCAAAGTGAGTGATACAGAGGGCGCCAAAGTGAGTGATACAGGCGCCAAAGTGAGTGATACAGAGGGCGCCAAAGTGAGTGATACAGAGGGCGCCAAAGTGAGTGATACAGGCGCCAAAGTGAGTGATACAGAGGGCGCCAAAGTGAGTGATACAGCATTTCCGCGCCAGACACTTGGCTCTAAAACTCCGTGATTGGTGGTGCACGACTGCAGCAAGAGGTCCAATAGTAAATGTGTCGCCTTTAGCAACAGAAAGAAGATAAATTATAAAATCTGCAGCAGTCTTCTTCAACCTCGACACGGGACTGAAAAGCAAAAAAACGTAGAATTTACAGTTTGGAAATTTGCTTGAGGAGAGAAGACAGCCGGAAAGCGACGGAGTAAGCGAGATACTGCCGAGTCAAACCGAACTAAAAGTACACAAGCATGAGCAAGCGGCCCGTCACGTGACTCTCAAGCTCGCCCGGTCACGTCTAGTCCGTCAGCGCGAAGTCGTCACGGTGCCCGAAGACTCGCCGAAACGAACAGCCGATCAAAGAGAAGACAATGACGGCTTCTTCAAAGTAGAACTGAGTTCCGCCGATTTGAAAGTTGAAACGTTGATGAGGCAGCAACGGATGCTGCGGTTGATGCGACAGCGATAGACAAAACTGTTGTGCTGTGGATTCACCTCAGAATCGTGTCGAAGTTTCGGTCCGACTGATCACGCGTGAGCGACTAGGGTGTTTACAACTTGAAGATTGGGGTGTTTACAACTTGAAGATTGGGGTTTTACAACTTGAAGATTGGGGTGTTTACAACTTGAAGATTGGGTGTTTACAACTTGAAGATTGGGGTGTTTACAACTTGAAGATTGGGTTTTTACAACTTGAAGATTGGGGTGTTTACAACTTGAAGATTGGGTGTTTACAACTTGAAGATTGGGGGTTTTACAACTTGAAGATTGGGGTGTTTACAACTTGAAGATTGGGGTGTTTACAACTTGAAGATTGGGGTGTTTACAACTTGAAGATTGGGTGTTTACAACTTGAAGATTGGGTGTTTACAACTTGAAGATTGGGGTGTTTACAACTTGAAGATTGGGTGTTTACAACTTGAAGATTGGGGTGTTTACAACTTGAAGATTGGGTGTTTACAACTTGAAGATTGGGGTGTTTACAACTTGAAGATTGGGGTGTTTACAACTTGAAGATTGAGGTGTTTACTATTTGAAGATTGGGTGTTTAAACTTTGAAGATTAGGGTGTTTACAATTTGAAGATTGGGGTGTTTAAACTTTGAAGATTGGGTGGTTACAACTTGAAGATTGGGGTGTTTACAACTTGAAGATTGGGGTGTTTACAACTTGAAGATTGGGTGTTTAAACTTTGAAGATTGGGGTGTTACTATTTGAGATTGGGGTGTTTACAACTTGAAGATTGGGGTGTTTACAACTTGAAGATTGGGGTGTTTACAACTTGAAGATTGGGGTGTTTACAACTTGAAGATTGGGGTGTTTACAACTTGAAGATTGGGGTGTTTACTGTTTGAAGATTGGGTGTTTAAACTTTGAAGATTAGGGTGTTTACAATTTGAAGATTGGGGTGTTTAAACTTTGAAGATTGGGGTGTTACAACTTGAAGATTGGGGTGTTTACAACTTGAAGATTGGGGTGGTTACAACTTGAAGATTGGGTGTTTAAACTTTGAAGATTGGGGTGTTTACTATTTGAAGATTGGGTGTTTAAACTTTGAAGATTAGGGTGTTTACAACTTGAAGATTGGGGTGTTTACTATTTGAAGATTGGGTGTTTAAACTTTGAAGATTGGGGTGTTTACAACTTGAAGATTGGGTGTTTACTATTTGAAGATTGGTGTTTAAACTTTGAAGATTGGGGTGTTTACAACTTGAAGATTGGGGTGTTTACAACTTGAAGATTGGGGTGTTTACAACTTGAAGATTGGGTGTTTACAATTTGAAGATTGGGGTGTTTACAACTTGAAGATTGGGTGTTTACAATTTGAAGATTGGGTGTTTACAACTTGAAGATTGGGGTGTTTACAACTTGAAGATTGGGTGTTTACAACTTGAAGATTGGGGTGTTTACAACTTGAAGATTGGGGTGTTTACACTTTGAAGATTGGGGTGTCTAAAATTTGAAGATTTGAGTGTTTAAAATTTGAAGCCCCAGATACTGGAGTACTTCTCTGTAGAGCATTCGACCTTACCGGAATTCTGTCTGGATAAATATTTGAGTTTTTTATCATTCCTTAGCTGGCCTTGAGATTTTATTTCGGCCATAAATTGCCAAGCTTTTAAGCTAAGTAATGAATGAAATTCAGCGTTTTCTCAAACTGTCTATTATTATTTTTAAGCCATAGTTGATACTTTTTCATAAAAAATTTCATATTTTTCATTGCACTTCATAATTTTCATAAAAGCCTTTTAGAGAAACTTTATAGGTATAAAAGAAAATATTTAATATATTGCTTCGAGTCAGCGCCTGTCTCCGCCCCTGTCTCCGCCCCTGTCTCCGCCCCTGTTTCCGCGCCTGTTTCCGCCCTAGTCTCCGCCCTGTCTCCGCCCCAGTCTCCGCCCCAGTCTCCGCCCCCTGTCTCCGCCCCTGTTTCCGACCCTGTTTCCGCCCCTGTTTCCGCCTCTGTCTCCGCCCTTGTTTCCGCCCCTGTTTCCGCCCTAGTCTCCGCCCCTGTCTCCGCCCAGTCTCCGCCCCCTGTCTCCGCCCCTGTTTCCGACCCTGTTTCCGCCCCTGTTTCCGCCCCTCCGCCCCGTCTTCGCCCCTGTCTCCGCCCTTTTTCCGCCCGTCTCCGCCCCGTCTCCGCCCCTGTCTCCGCCCCTGTTTCCGCCCCTGTTTCCGCCCCTGTTTCCGCCCCTGTTTCCGCCCCTGTTTCCGCCCTGTCTCCGCCCCTTTTTCCGCCCCGTCTCCGCCCCGTCTCCGCCCCGTCTCCGCCCCGTCTCCGCCCCTGTCTCCGCCCCTGTTTCCGCCCCTTTTCCGCCCCGTCTCCGCCCCTGTCTCCGCCCCGTCTCCGCCCGTCTCCGCCCCTGTTTCCGCCCCTGTTTCCGCCCCTTTTTCCGCCCCGTCTCCGCCTCTGTCTCCACCCCTTTTTCCGCCCCGTCTCCGCCCGTCTCCGCCCCGTCTCTGCCCCTGTCTCTGCCCCTGTCTCCACCCTATATCCGCCCCAGTCTCCGCTATTCGCTCAAGCTCCATAGCACAGCATAATGTGTGTGTATTATCGGTTTATCACCACCACCACTTGCCGCCTCTACCGCCCCTCCCCCCAGTTGTCTGCTGCTCCCAGAAGACAGTGTGGGCATTTCGCAGCCGAGGCCTGACCCAGTACGGCCAAACTGAGCTGCTGCTGGTGCTCGAGAGGCTGCCCAGTGACACAGGCGTGCCAGCCGACATCATCAGATTGTTTCTGGCGTGCTCAGCCGAGCCATGGACGGTGAGATTGAATTTAATTGAATCTTCCTGGGATTCACTATTGGGATTCTCCTAGAATTCGCCTTACTATTCCTCAGAATAATCCTCAGAAAACACATAGCTGTCCCACGCAGAATTCCCCTCATATTTGGCATTCTTGGGATTCCCATCGATATTCCATATTTTGGGATTCCCCTCGAGATTCCAGCTCTTGAGATTCCCCTCGAAATTCCGGCTCTTGGGATTCCCCTCAAAGATTCCAGCTCTTGAGATTCCCCTCGAAATTCCGGCTCTTGGGATTCCCCTCAAAGATTCCGGCTCTTGGGATTCCCCTCGAGATTCCGACTCTTGGGATTCCCCTGGAAATTCCGACTCTTGAGATTCCCCTCGAAATTCCACTCTTGGGATTCCCTCTGAGATTCCTGCTCTTGGAATTCCCCTCTAGATTCCAGCTCTTGGATTCCCTCGATATTCCGGCTCTTGGGATTCCCACGGAAATCCACTCGGAATTCCCTTTCAAAATTCTCCACGGAATTCCTTTCTCAAGTTTCTCCCGAGATTTCTCCACCTTGAAGATTCTCTCTCTGCAGAACCGCCCCGAAAAACCCAACCCCAACCAGGTGAACTCGTGCACGACCTGGACCACACCGTGTTCCATTCGTCGTCCAGCATCCTCGGCAGCTGCTACATCGGCGGTGTGCTCTACTTCATGGACAGCGGCCAGTGCTTCCACGGCCTCGTGAGTTCAGCTGAGCAGTGCTCACTGCTGATCTGCCGGCTGGTGCACTCCAGGGAGGTCAATTTGCTCACCAGGGCGCCGCTGCGGCTGCTGCTCCGGCTTGGTGAACTTGATGGAGTCTATCCGTGCTCGCTGATTAGCAAGAGATTCCGGCCTCCAGTTGAGCACGACAGCTGCCAGTCTGTGTACTTCCTGTTCCGGTGCGCTCCTCCGTCATGTCTTTGCCTCATGTGAATGCCTCACCTTTTTTCTCGTTTTCTCTCACACTGTCATTTAATATCCATCTTTCTAACTCTCCCTCTCTCCCTCTACCTATCACCCTTTCTCTCTCTCATCTCCCTCTCTCACTCTACCTCTCACCCTTTCTCTCTCTCCTCTCCCTCTCTCCTTCTACCTCTCACCCTTTCTCTCCTCTCCCTCTCTCCTTCTACCTCTCACCCTTTCTCTCTCTCATCTCCCTCTCTCCTTCTACCTCTCACCCTTTCTCTCTCTCCTCTCCCTCTCTCCTTCTACCTCTCACCCTTTCTCTCTCTCCTCTCCCTCTCTCCTTCTACCTCTCACCCTTTCTCTCTCTCTCCTCTCTCTCCCTCCCCTCTCTCTTTCTCTCTATCTCTCTCTGTCTCTCTCTCTCCCCTCTCTCTCCCCCTCATTCTCTCTCTCTCTCACCTACTTCTTTCTCGCCTTCTACTTCTACTTCATCTCTATATCTCTATCCCTCTCCCTCTTTCTCTCCATCTCTGCTATCACCTCTCTCCCTCTGACCTAAATTTCAACACTCTCCAGCAGTCTCAGGTAACTTTCCAACAGTCAAAAACTCCGAGAATAAAAAGACTTTATAAACCGGAGTCTTATTTAATCTCCATCCCTGAACTCGAGCTCAAGGGCAGCGAAGCCGAGTATTGTCTGTTCTGCTCGAATATTTTAATTCAAAGTGAAAGCCGTTTATAGGGAGAAAGGCTGGACCCAATGCCAGTAGTTTTAGAGAAAATCCCCCTCCTGGGAAATCCGTGACGGCTACAGACTGAATCATAAATTCTGCTCAGGCAAATTTGCGGGTACTTTAGCAGGATCGCGGCTTCCCAATCTGCATTCCATCGTTCGCAGCTGAACTCGCCAGGGAATTCGAGATACGGAAATTTCACTTCCCTAAGAATCAGCGAAGTTAAGCCAATAAGTCCACTGTGTCTTCTCTGTGTGTCTCTGCAAGCTCTGCTTGAGCAGTAGATGGCTTGATAGTAAGCTGCCTTTCAAGCCCGATTCATCTGCGAGTAGAAACGTTTGTTGCTTTTTGACCCCTCTGACCCCCACCCTACACCTTTACTCTCTACTCTGACCCCTCTGACCCACCCTACACCTTTAATCTCTACTCTGACCCCTCTGACTCCCTACACCTTTACTCTCTACTCTGACCCCTCTGACCCCCACCCTACACCTTTACTCTCTACTCTGACCCCTCTGACCCCCATCCTACACCTTTACTCTCTACTCTGACCCCTCTGACCCACCCTACACCTTTAATCTCTACTCTGACCCCTCTGACCCCCACCCTACACCTTTACTCTCTACTCTGACCCCTCTGACCCACCCTACACCTTTAATCTCTACTCTGACCCCTCTGACCCCCACCCTACACCTTTACTCTCTACTCTGACCCTCTGACCCCCATCCTACACCTTTACTCTCTACTCTGACCCCTCTGACCCCCATCCTACACCTTTACTCTCTACTCTGACCCTCTGACCCCCATCCTACGCTTTTACTCTCTACTCTGACCCCTCTGACTCCCATCCTACGCTTTTACTATCTACTCTGACCCCTCTGACCCCCACCCTACACCTTTACTCTCTACTCTGACCCCTCTGACCCCCACCCTACACCTTTACTCTCTACTCTGACCCCTCTGACCCCACCCTACACCTTTACTCTCTACTCTGACCCCTTTGTCCACACCCTACACCTTTACTTCACTTTGACCCCTCTGACCCCTACCCTACACCATCCCACACCTGTACTCTTCACTCTGACCCCCTGACCTCCCTTACACCCTGTTTTTCAGGCTGACCATTCTGACCCTCAGACTCAATCTGGGTGTCTGACCCCCTGACCCCCTGACCCCCCCTCACAGGAAGTGCTCCCGCACCGCGACGGCGCCATCGCCAGACTGCGCGAGTGCCGCATCAGTCTGGAGTCTGGCGCAGCGTCGGGGTCACCGTCAGCTTGGCCAGACGTCGCCAGGCCGATCTCCTCGCCCTGCTGCGCATCTTCGCGCCCGATCCCGACGGAGTGCTGGCGCTCGGCGGCGAATTCTGCCAGTTCGCCGACGCGCATCTGGTTGCCATGGAGACGTCCCAGTTGTCCAATGGCGAGAGTAGCAGCGAAAATGTTAATCACCACAGCGGCTGCAACAGAGGCTGCGAGACACTGGTGTTCAAGGCCAAGTCTGTTGGGAAGCCTTCAGGTAATTCTTATCCCCTCTAGTGCCCAATCAGATCCCCCAGAATTCCCAGACTCCTATCGGGATACCCATGGAATCCCATCAGGGATCTCCATGCTTACTATACGGATTCCCCGAATCATCCATCAGGATTCCCCTTAGATTAGGATTCCCCTTAGATTAGGATTCCCTTTGGATTTCCATCAGGATTCGCCTTGGATTTCCATCAGGATTCGCCTTGGATTTCCATCAGGATTCTCCTTGGATTTCCATCAGGTTTCGCCTTGGATTTCCATCAGGATTCACCTTGGATTTCCATCAGGATTCGCCTTGGATTTCCATCAGGATCCCCCTTGGATTTCCATCAGGGTTCACCTTGGATTTCCATCAGGAATCGCCTTGGATTTCCATCAGGATTCGCCTTGGATTTCCATCAGGATTCCCTTTGGATTTCCATCAGGATTCACCTTGGATTTCCATCAGTATTCCCTTTGGATTTCCATAAGGATCCCCCTTGGATTTCCATCAGGATTCGCCTTGGATTTCCATCAGGATCCCCCTTGGATTTCCATCAGGATCCATCTTAGATTTCCATCAGGATTCTCCTTAGATTTCCATCAGGATTCTCATTGGATTTCCATCAGGATTCGCCTTGGATTTCCATCAGGATCCATCTTAGATTTCCATCAGGATTCTCCTTGGATTTCCATCAGGATTCGCCTTGGATTTCCATCAGGATTCGCCTTGGATTTCCATCAGGATTCACCTTGGATTTCCATCAGGATTCGCCTTGGATTTCCATCAGGGTTCACCTTGGATTTCCATAAGAATCCCCCTTGGATTTCCATCAGGATTCGCCTTGGATTTCCATCAGGATCCCCCTTGGATTTCCATCAGGATTTTCCTTGGATTTCCATCAGGATTCGCCTTGGATTTCCATCAGGATTTCTCTTGAATTTCGAAGAAAAAACGGAGACCATGTGATGATTTTTAGTTACAGGCGCAAGTTTCATTGCTGTAGCCGCTCGCACACCGCGTGGTGGCAGCGGTGGGATCGGCATCTCCGGCAGCGTCGCTGCCGTGGTCGAAGATGGCATCGCCGTCACCTGCCGACGCGAGGAGATGTGCGCTTTGTTGCAGGTTAGGAATCTATCTATCTATCTATCTATCTATCTATCTATCTATCTATCTATCTATCTATCTATCTATCTATCTATCTATCTATCTATCTATCTATCTATCTATCTATCTATCTATCTATCTATCTATCTATCTATCTATCTATCTATCTATCTATCTATCTATCTATCTATCTATCTATCTATCTATCTATCTATCTATCTATCTATCTATCTATCTATCTATCTATCTATCTATCTATCTATCTATCTATCTATCTATCTATCTATCTATCTATCTATCTATCTATCTATCTATCTATCTATCTATCTATCTATCTATCTATCTATCTATCTATCTATCTATCTATCTATCTATCTATCTATCTATCTATCTATCTATCTATCTATCTATCTATCTATCTATCTATCTATCTATCTATCTATCTATCTATCTATCTATCTATCTATCTATCTATCTATCTATCTATCTATCTATCTATCTATCTATCTATCTATCTATCTATCTATCTATCTATCTATCTATCTATCTATCTATCTATCTATCTATCTATCTATCTATCTATCTATCTATCTATCTATCTATCTATCTATCTATCTATCTATCTATCTATCTATCTATCTATCTATCTATCTATCTATCTATCTATCTATCTATCTATCTATCTATCTATCTATCTATCTATCTATCTATCTATCTATCTATCTATCTATCTATCTATCTATCTATCTATCTATCTATCTATCTATCTATGTATCTATCTATCTATCTATCTATCTATCTATCTATCTATCTATCTATCTATCTATCTATCTATCTATCTATCTATCTATCTATCTATCTATCTATCTATCTATCTATCTATCTATCTATCTATCTATCTATCTATCTATCTATCTATCTATCTATCTATCTATCTATCTATCTATCTATCTATCTATCTATCTATCTATCTATCTATCTATCTATCTATCTATCTATCTATCTATCTATCTATCTATCTATCTATCTATCTATCTATCTATCTATCTATCTATCTATCTATCTATCTATCTATCTATCTATCTATCTATCTATCTATCTATCTATCTATCTATCTATCTATCTATCTATCTATCTATCTATCTATCTATCTATCTATCTATCTATCTATCTATCTATCTATCTATCTATCTATCTATCTATCTATCTATCTATCTATCTATCTATCTATCTATCTATCTATCTATCTATCTATCTATCTATCTATCTATCTATCTATCTATCTATCTATCTATCTATCTATCTATCTATCTATCTATCTATCTATCTATCTATCTATCTATCTATCTATCTATCTATCTATCTATCTATCTATCTATCTATCTATCTATCTATCTATCTATCTATCTATCTATCTATCTATCTATCTATCTATCTATCTATCTATCTATCTATCTATCTATCTATCTATCTATCTATTATCTATCTATCTATCTATCTATCTATCTATCTATCTATCTATCTATCTATCTATCTATCTATCTATCTATCTATCTATCTATCTATCTATCTATCTATCTATCTATCTATCTATCTATCTATCTATCTATCTATCTATCTATCTATCTATCTATCTATCTATCTATCTATCTATCTATCTATCTATCTATCTATCTATCTATCTATCTATCTATCTATCTATCTATCTATCTATCTATCTATCTATCTATCTATCTATCTATCTATCTATCTATCTATCTATCTATCTATCTATCTATCTATCTATCTATCCATCTACATGTATCTATCTATCTATCACACTCTCCATCCAACCGCAGAACCTGAAGTGTGCAGCCGACCACACGCTGACAGTGGACTGGCTGTTCCCAGTCCAGCGCCGCAGGGTGCACAGCAGATGCCCAATTAGGTTCGTGTGGCGATTGCAGCCAGGAGACACCGGAGGCAATAGCAGCGGCTGATGCGCAAACAAACGACTGCTACTAGGCCAGTTTTACGAAAAATATCGTCGTTGTTTTTGTTGTTAAACGGGGGTGGGAAGCCGGGGCTACCCGCGGATCAGCCCTGGGAGGGGCTCTGCCGCTGAGGGGCACTTCCAGGGGCATAAAGCCCGAGATACCCCGAGGTTGGACCCTGACGTCTGGGCCAGGTGGAGCTACAAACCCAAGCCTTATGGACTAAGACACCGCCAACCCAATATTAGTGGAATCAGGGACGGTACAAGGACCGAGTCCACCCAGGCCACCACCCAGCAGACAAATCCCGGGAGTGCTCGAAAAAAGAATCGGAATGAAAAATGTTTGGGTTACTACTGAAAGCGGTCCGAGAGCAGGGAATATCCTGAAGTCTACGGAAATGGCTTACAGTAATATTGGAGTGAGTCTGGAAGGCTTGTATCCGAGGGCGAGTCTCCTATCAAGAGGTAAAAGTAGACAAAAACCCTCCTATAGGGCTGCAAGCCACAAGGGCATCGCCAATCCAACTCAATATTGGGGGCCAGGCCAAGGGGGCGGAGAGGGGCACAAGGGGCAAGAGGAAACCGGACTCAGCCGGTTTTCCCCGATTCGGGACGAACAACCAACCCAGGACTCCAATCCACTGTCAGAGATGAGAGCCAAGACACCGGGGAGAGGAGGGAGACAACCAGAGGAGCCAGCAGATGGACCAAGGCAGGCAAGATGGACCGGGCAGGTAGGGCAGAGCTCATAACTCTAAGATAGGAATGGCAATCTAATGGCCGGGTAAACACAAAGGGATAAAAACACTGGGATGCCAGCCCAGATAAAAACACAAAGAAATGGCAGAAAGGAGGAGCACCTGAACCCTAACCTGGGGCCTGAACCCTAAAAATATCGTTAAATCATTTTTCAATGAATGCAATGAACTAAAAACAAAAAAAGCTATGATTTGCTACGCATGCTACTGCTAAGCGTTCGCTGCCGAATGATCCTAAGTTATCTTAGGGTTATAAATCAATTGAGATTGAATTGGTGTGGGATCACAAGGGGAGATGGGACCAGTGTGGGATCACAGCAGGAGATAGAATCAGTGTAGGATCATAACAGGAGATGGGATCAGTGTGGGATCACAACAGGAGATGGGATCAGTGTGGGATCACAACAGGAGATGGGATCAGTGTGGGATCATAACAGGAGATGGGATCAGTGTGGGATCATAACAGGAGATGGGATCAGTGTGGGATCATAACAAGATGGGATCAGTGTGGGATCACAACAGGAGATGGGATCAGTGTGGGATCACAACAAGATTGTATCAGTGTGGGATCACAACAGGAGATGGGATCAGTGTGGGATCACAACAGGAGATGGGATCAGTGTGGGATCATAACAGGAGATGGGATCAGTGTGGGATCACAACAAGATTGTATCAGTGTGGGATCACAACAGGAGATGGGATCAGTGTGGGATCACAACAGGAGATGGGATCAGTGTGGGATCATAACAGGAGATGGGATCAGTGTGGGATCATAACAGGAGATGGGATCAGTGTGGGATCATAACAGGAGATGGGATCAGTGTGGGATCACAACAAGATTGGATCCGTGTGGGATCACAACAAGATGGGATCAGTGTGGGATCATAACAGGAGATGGGATCAGTGTGGGATCATAACAGGAGATGGGACCCGTGTGGGATCATAACAGGAGATGGGATCAGTGTGGGATCACAAGGGGAGATGGGACCAGTGTGGGATCACAAGGGGAGAGGATCAGTGTGGGATCACAAGGGGAGAGGATCAGTGTGGGATCACAAGGGGAGAGGATCAGTGTGGGATCACAAGGGGAGAGGATCAGTGTGGGATCACAAGGGGAGAGGATCAGTGTGGGATCACAAGGGGAGAGGATCAGTGTGGGATCACAAGGGGAGAGGATCAGTGTGGGATCACAAGGGGAGAGGATCAGTGTGGGATCACAAGGGGAGAGGATCAGTGTGGGATCACAAGGGGAGAGGATCAGTGTGGGATCACAAGGGGAGAGGATCAGTGTGGGATCACAAGGGGAGAGGATCAGTGTGGGATCACAAGGGGAGAGGATCAGTGTGGGATCATATTATCACTCTATTTTGTTACAAATTTTACGGCTCGTAAATTTTCAATGAAACAAATTGTTGTACAAAATACAAACTATTTTCCTGAATTCTACTTTGGTCAGTAGTATAATTAAGATTTTTTAAAGAATTTTTAAATTACCGTAAATTTTGTGTGAAATCAAAACAGAATTCGATCATTTGTATCGTAAAAATTGCCATAAATTATCAAGTTAGCTTCAAGCGTTATTTTGCGCACAAATGTTCCGCAAATCAATGTGTACTTTTATTGCTGAACATTTCCTAGAACTTATAAGCTGATGGGTCCAGTCAAAGGTTTATACTTCGAAGTATGCAGTTCTTCAGAGGTTGCTGGTACAGGCCAAGAGGCCCCAATTCACCTGAAATTTATGGCTGTCATAAAATCTGATTACCTTAACCTAGTACAACCGAGGCCAACAGGTACGTTGGGTAACGAGCGCAGGGAAGTCATAGAAGCAGATTAGTCAAAGTGATTCGATTCCAAAAAATATGAATCATTTCTGCCGCGACTGCAGATAAGAAAAGATTTACTTGCCCCAGTAGTGTGCCCGGATCGAGTTCTTGTCCGGGAACTTTCGGGGTTAGGGTTAATAACCCTTTTGTGTGGCATAAAACTATAAAATAGATCATATGGGAGACTCCGGCCACTTCAGCTGGTACTAGAAAAATTGTGATTTTTATGACGATAACAATGTTTAGCATTTTTTAAATAAACCGAATAAATACCTGAGTGGATTTTGTAGGGCATCTAGCTCTGTAAGCTTATTTAATCGATTCATAGGAATTCTTGGGCAAAAGGGGGTTGTAGCCCAGTGGTCAGAGCATCGGACTCACGACTTGAAGGCCGGGAGTTCGATTCTTAATCCACTCGGAACAATTTTTGTCCCTAAGCAAGACACTTAACTCTGCATTGCTTCAGTTCACCCAGCTGTAAAATGGGTGCCAGCATTAGCTGGTGTAATTGAGGCTGTGTGTGGCGACCCCCCCGTCCTTGGACTGAACAGCCGTACGCAGTCTTCAGATGCGCCGCGCAATAGCTGCGGCTGAGCGCGGTGTGGTTGCACATCTGGCCTTTAGGGCAGGTGTGATAAAGAATTGAGAGGTGAGATTTTTAAAGTTGAGATTCTCATACGTTAGACTCCTAATGATGAGACTTAGAGGAGTAAGATTCTCGGTGAGATTCTCAGGGTGAAATTCTCAGGTGTGAGATTCTCAGGGTAAGATTCTCAGGGGTGAGATTCTAGCTGATGGGTGAGATTCTCAAGGACCGGATATTCTAATGGGTGAGATTCTCAAGGACCGGATATTCTAGTAGGTGAGATTCTCAAGGACCGGGTATTCTAATGGGTGAGATTCTCAAGGACCGGATATTCTAATGGGTGAGATTCTCAAGGACCGGGTATTCTAATGGGTCAGATTCTCAAGGACCGGGTATTCTAATGGGTCAGATTCTCAAGGACCGGGTATTCTAATGGGTCAGATTCTCAAGGACCGGGTATTCTAATGGGTCAGATTCTCAAGGACCGGGTATTCTAATGGGTCAGATTCTCAAGGACCGGGTATTCTAATGGGTGAGATTCTCAAGGACCGGGTATTCTAATGGGTCAGATTCTCAAGGACCGGGTATTCTAATGGGTCAGATTCTCAAGGACCGGGTATTCTAATGGGTCAGATTCTCAAGGACCGGGTATTCTAATGGGTCAGATTCTCAAGGACAGGATATTCTAATGGGTGAAATTTTCAGGTGTGTGATTGTCAAAAGGACGAGATTTCTACCATAAGAGTTTTCAATTAGTAAATATTTTAAGGACAAATATAAAAAAATCTGAAGGCTGCAATAGCCTCAGTGTGCTCAGCGCAGTGCTCAAATCCCCATATCAAACAATAGAACTCCTAACAGATTAAAGAGCTCATTAGGTGTCCAATAAATTATTAACTCAAGAACCCACGCAGCCGTGAAGGTGTTCCACTGAGAGCTTCAATTGTCGCCTCTCCACAAAAAATCCTAAGCCTGCGTTAGCAACCGCGGGTTGCTATGGGGAAAATTTAGAGTTTGGAAAATTAACAATTTAAACACTGGCTATGAAGAACTGCTTGATGGTAAACTCAAGGTTGCCGAGAGTTGTCTGCTGGGTTCAACATGCAAGCGTTGGAATTCGCAGATCGGCTGTTAATCCTGCTATTGATCCGCGGCAGTTGCTACCCAGTTGCATCTGCTCAAACAGCCAGTGAGCAGCCGGCAGTTATTAATGCCACATCACAGTCTCCAAGCAACGACAATGCAACTGCGACAGCTGAAATCGGTTCAACAACTCACGCCTCGAACTGGTCAACCGACGCCACCGAATCTGCTTCAGTGACAGCGGCTACCAGCACTGCAAATTCGGCAACAACTGCAGGCGGTGCTGCAGACAGCGGCGTCCCAGCAGCCGATGATGATCGAATCCTGGGATGCCGATCCCCGTGTTCGCCACCGTGGTCAGCTTCTTCGGCACTCCGCTGGTCTTCATCCTGCTTTGCGGCGGTGTCGCCGCCTGCAAGTCGCTGTCGTGTCGTCGAAGCGCCGACCAGCGTGGCGGCAAAGTGGCGCCGAGCGCCGACAGTCTGGAGGCTTCGTCGGATTCCTTCGGCGGTCAGCACGAGCTGCGCGAGTTTCCAGTTGCCCCACCCGGAGGCAAGTCTTGGCAGCAGAAGGATGTGAAGGAGGAGGAGGCTGAGCCGCCGCCGATGAAGGCTCCAAGGAAGCTGGACGAGCAAACGCCACAGCAGCAGAAGTTGCGAAACCCGTACCTTGAGCAGTTGGGCCAGATGCTCAAGTAAAAAATGCCTGTTTAAACTGAGCTTCAGTCAAGCAACTGAATTTTTACTTGTTGCTAATCCGCTTTTTAAAAAGAGCAATTGCGTTCTGCAATGTTTTTGATGACGGTTTTTTGACGGAAACACAAAATTACTGTGAATTTTAGCGATTATCCTTCCTGAAAATTGTGTTTATCTTTCCTGAAGAGTGTGACTATTCATCCTGAAGAGTGTGATTATCCTTCCTGAAGAGTGTGACTATCCTTCCTGAAGAGTGTGACTATTCATCCTGAAGAGTGTGATTATCCTTCCTGAAGAGTGTGACTATCCTTCCTGAAGAGTGTGACTATCCTTCCTGAAGAGTGTGATTATGCTTCCTGAAGAGTGTGACTATTCATCCTGAAGAGTGTGATTATGCTTCCTGAAGAGTGTGACTATTCATCCTGAAGAGTGTGATTATGCTTCCTGAAGAGTGTGACTATTCATCCTGAAGAGTGTGATTATGCTTCCTGAAGAGTGTGACTATTCATCCTGAAGAGTGTGATTATGCTTCCTGAAGAGTGTGACTATTCATCCTGAAGAGTGTGATTATGCTTCCTGAAGAGTGTGACTATTCATCCTGAAGAGTGTGATTATCCTTCCTGAAGAGTGTGACTATTCATCCTGAAGAGTGTGACTATGCTTCCTGAAGAGTGTGATTATCCATCCTGAAGAGTGTGACTATCCTTCCTGAAGAGTGTGATTATCCTTCCTGAAGAGTGTGACTATCCTTCCTGAAGAGTGTGACTATGCTTCCTGAAGAGTGTGATTATCCATCCTGAAGAGTGTGACTATCCTTCCTGAAGAGTGTGATTATCCTTCCTGAAGAGTGTGATTATCCTTCCTGAAGAGTGTGATTATCCTTCCTGAAGAGTGTGATGATCATACCCTGATGAAAATGGTCATTAATGATTTAAAAATGAAAGTGACTTTATTTCCTGAAAAAGTGCAGATCTTTTCAAAATAGTTTTACTGTCTGGAAAGGAGTACCTTTGCTCCCAAAGATTTTTGTTTAAGTTGAATGTCAATCTGAAAGTAACTAAATTCTTGTTAACTAAATTTAGACTATAATTTTGCTCTCAAACTAATTTTGTTCTCTTAATTGTTTATTACTTTAACACCTGAATAACTAGCTCGTATAGCTGTTACCTGCATGTAAAATTTTCAATTCTAAAATATTTCTAGTTACATAAATAACTCTTTTATATATTACTACTATTTCCATATAAGTACTTTTGCTTCGAGCCTAACGAAAACAATGATAAAGAGATACTATCTTTTATACTATATAACCGATTTCATCTCTGGATCCAGGCTTATTCCAAGTAGCACTCCATACTCGGCCTTAGGTACAGAATCTATAAACCATGCAGTTGCCTAGCAACCGTGATATTTACCTTAGATACGATTCTAAAAGCTATTCAGTTGCATAGCAACCGTGATATTTACCCTAGATACCTAATTTTTAAACTACGCAGTTGCATAGCAACCGTGATATTTACCCCTAATTTTTAAGCTACGCTGTTGCATAGCAACCGTGATATTTACCATAGATACCGGATCTAAATTTCTGGTTGCATAACAACGCTATACATAAGCTACATTTAATAGTACAGAATTAGAATTCAACAATTGGATCGTACGCGTTCTTAGAAAATCTCGTCTACATTTTTACCGACGCAACAAGATGAAGCGGTGTGCCCTACATTACAAGAGGCTGGACAGACGCAACTTGAACTTTAGCCTAGCAACTATGGGCTGCAATCCATTGAACAGGCAGTCAGTACATTTTCCTTAGTACAGTAAGCTGAAAAGATAAATTACCCTGAGGAATCAGTTGTGACAGCTGCGCGTGTGCGTGCAGTGCCCGCTGTTTCTGCACCAATAAATTCCGAACCGCGCATCTCCAAGGGCCCGAGACACCGATTTACAACTGTCGGAGCCTCGATAATGTAATAAGCAGAGAAGATTCTTTTGCAAAGTAAAACTTTGTTGGCGGAACGGAAAAGGCTTTAGTATAAAAGTCAAAGGTTGACCTTTCCGTTCGAGGAGCTTCTAAGATGGCGCGGTATAACAAAGGATCCCATAAATCTGATGCTTTTCTGGGTCGAACAAAATTTACAATGGCAAAAAAAGCAGCGGTAAGCCGAGGTAGCGATTTACCAACTAAAAGAGAGAATGCTTAGCTAATGCTACTATAGAAAATGCAACAGGGAATGACTGGATGAGGAGTTGCAAGCATATTTGAACCTAAGAGAACTTCTAAGCTTTTATGGAGGTAAAAGTAAAGGAGAGAACGTAAAAGAGAGAGAAGATGAGAAAAGAGAAGGAAGAGGGGTAAAAGGAGATTGGGAGCGGAGAGGGGACATAGGAGAGAGAAGAGAGGAGAAAGAAGAGAGAGAGAGAAGATGGAGGAAAAACGAGAGAGGAGAGAAAAGAGAAGAGAGTGGAGAGAGAGAGGAGAGAAGAGAGGAGAGAGATGAGAGGAAAGAGAGAGAGGGGGGAGAGGAGAGAGGAGAGAGAGGAGAGAGAGAGAGAGGAGAGAGAGGAGAGAGAGAGAGGAGAGAAAAGAGAAGAGAGTGGAGAGAGAGAGAGGAGAGAAGAGAGGAGAGAGATGAGAGGAAAGAGAGAGAGGGGGGAGAGGAGAGAGGAGAGAGAGGAGAGAGAGAGAGAGAGAGAGAGAGAGAGAGAGGAGAGAGAGAGAGAGAGAGAGAGAGAGAGAGAGAGAGAGGAGAGAGAGGAGAGAGAGGAGAGGAGAGAGAAGAGGAGAGGGGAAAGGAGAGGAGAGAGAGGAGAGAGAGGAGAAAAAAGAGAAGAGAGTGGAGAGAGAGAGGAGAGAGAGGAGAGAGGAGAGAGAGAGGAGAGGTGAGAGAGAGCGAGGAGAGAGGAGAGAGAGAGAGGAGAGAGAGGAGAGGAGAGAGAAGAGGAGAGGGGAAAGGAGAGGAGAGAGAGGAGAGGGGAGGAGAGGAGAGAGGAGAGAGAAAAGAGAGATGAGAGGAGAGGAGAGAGGAGAGAGAAAAGAGAAGTCAGTAGGCATCAAAATTCGGCCGGAAAGCCCCAAGAGAAGCGGAAGCAGATGAGATAAGACAAAAGCAGCCGTCACTCATCTAAACAAAGCAGTCTGACAATGGTCATGGTGCATGGTGAGTGCCTGGCGCAAGGCACAAGCAACACTTAGATGATGTTTGCAGAACAAACCGCTTCAACCGCTGGCCGCTTGACAATGCAAAAGTAAGGCTAAGCTGAGGATTAAACAAAACGCTCGCAGGGGATCATCTGTCAGACAGCGGTGGGACGCATAGACACCCGCCACCAGCGAGACTAAATTCGCAAAGGACAAACACTGGCGGCGAACTTTAAAGAAAACGTGAAACACTTCTTAGAAAGCGTGGCAGCCCGAGCAGGCAGCGTATCTTATGGGCAATCATCGATCATAGCATGGATTTCCCGTTGGAAGCAGATTCCCTGTCTCTCCCCCATCTCTCTCTCTTTGGTCTTTTTTCTGGAAGGTTGAAGCAAAAAGTTGCTCCGTTAAGAAGCGAAACAGAAAGCGGACACTTTGATTAATGGGAGTGCGGCAGCCGACTTGCACAGTGTATGGTATACAATATACCGACGAAACAAAGGTTACGGAGCGCGCGTACACGCTTTTGATTGCCCCCAGCGGGCGTTGCGAATAGGGCCGCGTTGCACGTGTCTTATGGGGTTTTACGATTAGTTTCGTGTATTTCAGGTATGTACGAGCGTAAGTGCAGTGCAGGTAAGTTCAAGTTCGTTTTTCTAAATAGGGGTCGATTCCAGGTTGTTTCTAGCAATCTTATCCCAGCATGTTGAGGAAGAAGCGATGGAATGAAAAGAGGGAGATGGGAGAGAGGGAGATGGGAGAGAGGAAGATACATGTAGGTGAGAGGGAGATAGGGGAGAGGGAGACGGGGGAGAGGGAGATGGGGGAGAAGGAGATGGGGGAGATGGAGATGGGGGAGAGGGAGACGGGGGAGAGGGAGATGGGGAGAGGGAGACGGGGAGAGGAAGATGGGGGAGAGGGAGATAGGGGAGAGGAAGATGGGTGAGAGGGAGATGGGTGAGAAGGAGATGGGGAGAGGGAGATGAATGAGAGGGAGATGGGTGAGAGGCCCGAGATGGGGGAGAAGGACATGGGGGAGAGGGAGATGGGGGAGAGGGAGACGGGGGAGAGGAAGATAGGGGAGAGGGAGATGGGGGAGAGGGAGATGGGGGAGAGGGAGATGGATGAGAGGGAGATGGGTGAGAGGCCCGAGATGGGGGAGAAGGACATGGGGGAGAAGGAGATGGGTGAGAGGTGGAAGGAAGATGGGAGAGAAGGAAATGGGATGCAGTAGAGAAAATGAAGGAAAATATATCGGCAGAGATGCGCAGATATTTCAGCTACAAATATTATAGTCCTCATTAGCTTAGGCCGTATCATAACCTCTCACCTTCGTAAAAACTGCGCAGATCACATCCAGGATTTTATTACGGCGCCAAGTGGCGAAACGGGGTCGGGACTGAAGCCAATAAAGTGAAAGTAAAAGTATCTGACCAAGTGTTGGTGGATTAAAAGTTCAGGTTGCTGGTGGGTTGTAACATTTTTATTGTAAGAAGCCGGGGCAGTTAGTGGTAATAAACAGGCTTTTCGCTACTTATTAAAGCACATAGTTTGGGCAAGTTGAAATGGTCATGCTAAAAAACTTCGAAAAGTTGGAAGTTACTTTTTATTTTTGGCGATTAGAAATATTTAGCTACAATATATGCATTCTGAGAAATATGACTGCTTCGTTAGCAAGCTGCACGAGTTGCGGGGGCAATTGTGGAGAATGGATTATGAGACATTGCTAAATGTTGAGAATAGGGACCAGATATAATATTTTATGATTTTTTATTGGAGGCAGGGGGGTTGTGTGCACCCTGGCGCACTTTAAGCGACATGGGCACACAACCGGCGAGAGGCATTACTGCCCATTCCGCCGACTCCCCTGAGCAGGCATCCAAGCGCGCGGATACGTACGCAGGCACACACTCACACAGGAGTGTACAGCGGCCCTAACTTTATTTTATCGCTAGGCTTGTACACTTCACTGGGCCTGGGGGGGGGTTGGCTCTCAAGGCCGTTGATTGCACGAGCAGAGCCAAGCCGAGATTCCAATTCAGCCCCAAATTAATGTGACTGCACTTGGAATCGAGCCTGGGTCGCTGGCACACCAGAGCAGCTGCGCTACCGCTGGGCTACGGCCCCCCTAATATTTTATGATAGAAACAAGCATATAAAACTCTCTTTTAGCCAACTAATTGTAAATATTTTTCAGGCAAGTAGGTGTACTGAGAAACAAAGAATTTATACATAATGTTTGAAAATCTTGCCTAGCTCTCAGTCTAAAAAACAGTGAGAAAATTTGCAGATAAATAAATTGTCACTATGCAGGTGAGATGCTAAGTATGCGTAAACTAAGCCAGATAAATAAATTTCGAACAAAGTAAGCTAACTATTTTTTGTTAAACAGCACGCAAACCGATGTCACGGATTCAAAGTGAGCTCAACCGCTGCCAGCATCTCCTCCGCCCATCGCCAGCAGCCTGTCCAGCTTCTGGCTGACTGAGCTCAACTCCGAGTGCTGCGACTCAAGATAGTCGCGCAGATCCGACTGAACTTGGCGCAGTTCGCCAACCCGACGCAGCAGCAGGACGCCTTCGCTGCTGAGTTCGCTCTCGTCTGCCTGAAAGCCGTCCAGCTTGCGTCGCAGCCGGCGCAGCATCACAGCTTGATAAAACAGGTAAAATAGGTAGACAAAGTTGTGGAAATTTTGACGCTTAACCTCGGAATCGTTGATGTTCAGGTGCTGCTTTATTATGTCCAGCGGCTGCTGCTGCCGCTGATCCGCTTCAGGCGCCTGAGAGCAGCGGCGGCGCGACAGTCGCATGATTTTTGACAGGCACCAGCAGATGAGATTTCGCGCCTCCAGAACAATATTAAAAGGTGGCGGCAGAGCTGAACGCTTTATGAACTCTTTGTTGAGATCGTAGCGCTCGAACAGCCACATGGCCTTCGACTCTGAGTCCACCATGTCGATGGTCTTGCTAAACATGGCAACAATCACGTTGAGTAGCAGAACCTGCACAACAACAATGTAAACCACCATGAGCACGTAGGGCACAAGGACGCTGCCAGGAAATGACACGCATTTGTCTACGTCATCGACCACCTCGTCTGCGATCTCCTTCTCCTCGGTAGCAGCCGCGCTCAACAAGCTGCCAGCTGTGGCGTTGATTGAAGCTGCCGTTGCAGCCGCTACAGACGCTTTGGAAGCCGAGGGGTCGTGCATCTGACACTCCGTCTCCAACTCGTCAAGGCCGTACTCACCTGTTTGAAGTTATCACGGAAGGAGTATTTGGTTAGATAATATACCAATATTGATGAGCTGCAGAGGGCAGAAACGAGCCAGAAACGGCATGTTAGTTTGTTTCTGTCCAATGCAGCCTATCCATACGAGAGTTAGCCGGCGAGAAACCGCGTTTTCACGGCCTGCTGAGACTGTCTATGGTAAAATCCCATTTATTCCAATGCTTTCAGTCGGTTTCAAGACCCACTGAAAATGTCTATGGCAAAGTCAGAAGACAGCGGGGTCAAGGGGGCGCTTACTTGCGCACCAGCACTCTAGGGAGAGAAAGAAAGAAATTAAGGAAATTGTCTATGGCCCAAACTGCTTATTTTGTGAATCGAAAAAATATACCTCTTTTGCGATCTAGTTTGCCAAAACTGCAATCAATTTTGCCCGCGGAAAAATATCACTTATAATTTTGTTGTCTAGGCCAAGTCTGCTCAGTCATGACCAGAGTTTCAGCCACAGACAACTCTTTTAAAACTGCAATCAATTTTTCCAAAACTGCGACCTAGTTTGACCATAGCAAGCCTAGAAGAATTTTTATTGAGAATCAATTCGGAAGTGTGACGAAATAAACTGTAACAGTGAACAATAAACAGCGAGTTTATAATGGTAGACGTAGGCACAAATGCTCTCAATCATAGCATTGTTAAGGGACATCCGCTTGGCACCTCCGCGAGGCAGAGACTCTATACGACCGGTTGCGTTGAATTGTCCAACTATGTAAGTCACGGTTCTTCGTGAGATGCCCAACAGCCTACCGAAATCTTGCCAGTCCTCTTCATCCTGATATGCTTGAATCAATCGCTGCCGGTCCTTCGCTGAAATCCTGTTATAAGGTCCACGCTGGGCCATTCTTTGATCTTGCTATAAATGTATGTCTGTGGTGTTTTCTTTGCTATGGGCAAACTAGGTCGCAGTTTTGGCAAAATTGATTGCAGTTTTGGCAAACTAGATCGCAGAAAGTATAGTTACTGTTAATTAGCATTTTGCAGAGAATTAGATATTCTTCAAGTCAGACAGCGTTAAGTGGTATAACATTAACTAAATACTTATATGCATACGAGTTTTTTATTATTGAAGTCGGCCATAGATAACTGCAGCGGGCGGGCTAACTATAACTTGGTGTTTGACTTGAATACAAGCATTGAGTGATTGACACTTGGCTGAAGGCTTAGCTTACTCACCGACAATCGTATAGAATGTCCGCTTGAACATCTGGATCAGAATGTCCGGCGGGTCGATGTCTATGGCCTTGCCCTTGGCATAGTACTGGCCATTGGGCCATAGCAGAGCGTGGAAAGCGATACCAAAGCCCAGCATGATGACAATCAGGATGTACAGAAACGGGATGAAGTCTTTCTTGATCATTAGCGATAGCATTTTGAGCTTGACACCGACAGACTCCAGGACGATGGAGATGAACAGGATGCGGATCCACACGATCAGGGTGGTGATGACGATAAAGACGTAGCTGAGATCGCGGCTGCTTCTCTCGTGTGTGCCATCGGAAATCAACGCTAGGAAGTCGAATTTTTTGGAACTAATTTGCCGAGAAATAAAGGCTAGAAAGCCGCAGAGGGTGGCGATGAGGTCGATCACATTCCATCCGTCCGACAGGTAGACGCTGAGAGTCTCCTGCCGGAGGCTGGATATCATTTCGCGAACTTCCTCAATAAAGATTCCCAGAATGGTGAAATAGCAGATCAGCTCGATAGGACTGGACGGGCCCTGGAAGTCCGACAGGATCATCACCGACAGCAGGCCAACGAAGGCGAAGTAGAACAGCACGCTGATGCGGAACTTCACGCACGGGGTGCCGTAGAACTCCAACAGTTCTGTGACGAATTCGCGGCAGGTCATCCGGCCGCCTCCTGATGCATCCTGTGAGCCATGCTGCTCAGTGCCTCGGCCATCTTTCTCCGAGTCTTCTGTTGAGAGAGTGGATGAGGTTAAGAAAAAAGTTTTAGGTCAACAGCTTTATTGTCCAGATTTGTCCTTTAGCCAGTTTCGCCTACGCAAAATTTATGGCGACCGCAAAACGTCTCTCGGCAAAAAGCATTTGGTCTTAAGCTTTTATGATTCTGGGTTTGCTTCGAGGGGTTTTTTGGTAGGAAAATTCGGTACCAACCTAGCAACGCCAAACGCGTAGCTTTCTCCGCTTCATCATTGTCCATCTCCAGTTTGTCCTCTTCCTCGCCTTCGCAGGCCGTCACCGAGGCCTCGGTGATGGTTTCCAGGAATCTCCGGCTCTCGGATTCCGCATTCGCTGCACCAGGCTGGGCAGGAGCAGCATGAACGGCGGCAGGAAGCCGGAAAGAATCAAAGCCTCGCGGCTGAACGACTGGCGAAAGTCGTAGAAGTCGCCGTACCAGCTCTTGTCGGTGGCCAATTCCACAATGTCCAGCTTGATGAAGCTGCTCGCGCCGCCCCTCGCCGCCAGGTCCAGCACCGTGTAGTTGGCGAAGTTGAACAACGGCAGGCTGACGTAGGCGATTGTGAGATTATTGCCGTAGGAGTTGTCCACCTCCTTGACCTCCTTGATCACCTGAATGGCCATGCCCTCGCACTGGTCGGCCACCTTGTCGGCTCTGTCGGCGAACACGTCCTCGACGTCCCGTCGAGTGGCCAACGAACGAAGCAGCGTCGCGATAAGCAGCGACAGCGGCACCAGGTCGAACTCCTCCTGGCTGAGCAGGCTCGGCACCAGCCGCATGCGGCCGGTGAGCGTCGCCCAAAGCGCCAACGACTGCAGCGGGTCCCTCATGGCGGCGCGCGAATCCTCAACGAGTCGAAGCTCGCGCCGACGAAACTGCCAATAAGTGGTGGTCGAAGCCAGAAATGCGTTCAGCTTGTTCAGATCGATTGCACTTTTGCCGCCGACAGTTGCAACATCGTCTCGGCTGCACTCAGTTCTCAGAATCTGTCGGATGCCGGCTTTGCTGCCGCGTAGCGCGGTGTCGTACAGCTGCCTGACGCCGGCCTGCATGCGCCAGGCCAGACAGCGCCAAAGGCGACGGCAGGAGAGCAGCCGGCCCAGCAGCTCGGTCTCCTGAGGCAGCAGAACCAGCTGAACCGTCTTCTCAACAAGTCGTTGAGTCAGCTCCCCGTGGGCGGGCGTCAAGTCCAAGACGTCAGCCAGGCCAGCCTCGAAGGCGGCTTCGAGCGCCGACACCAGTCTCTCGGCGTCCAGCTTTCGGTAGGCGACCAGTCGGCGAAGTTCGGCGAGAGAGAACGACTGCGCCTGGGCGAGCTCTTCGGCGGACTTTGTCGACGCCTGCTTGGGACTGCAGACGCCATCGATGCGCAGCAGCTGCTCCAGGTAGCGGCCACCTTCGGGCGAGTCCAGCAGGTCGTAAATTGACTCACCATGCCGGAAGCGGCGCACCTGAGGTGTGCGATGTTGCTGTTTGAGTACAATCAAGACTTAACTAACTAACTAACTAACTAACTAACTAACTAACTAACTAACTAACTAACTAACTAACTAACTAACTAACTAACTAACTAACTAACTCACTAACTAACTAACTAACTAACTAACTAACTAACTAACTAACTAACTAACTAACTAACTAACTAACTAACTAACTAACTAACTAACTAACTAACTAACTAACTAACTAACTAACTAACTAACTAACTAACTAACTAACTAACTAACTAACTAACTAACTAACTAACTAACTAACTAACTAACTAACTAACTAACTAACTAACTAACTAACTAACTAACTAACTAACTAACTAACTAACTAACTAACTAACTAACTAACTAACTAACTAACTAACTAACTAACTAACTAACTAACTAACTAACTAACTAACTAACTAACTAACTAACTAACTAACTAACTAACTAACTAACTAACTAACTAACTAACTAACTAACTAACTAACTAATCTACTATCTATAGCCAGGACCTGCACCGGAGCGGTTACGAAAATTAGATTTCTCGGTAGTTGCACGTACTCTTTTGCACTACTTGAGTAGTCTGATTTTCGTTCGGCATAGCTGGTTCCAGCAGGTAGTTCCTCTGGATAAAAGCGCTTACCGCGCCCATTGGCTTTCCAGCTGCCTTAATCGTTTCCGGTGATCTTGTGTGCGTGCTTTCAGCTTGATTGGCTGCGGCAAGCAAGCTCGAAAGAGCTCGCTTCGCTCGCTCTTTCTCGCTATCTACTAACTAACTAACTAACTAACTAACTAACTAACTAACTAACTAACTAACTAACTAACTAACTAACTAACTAACTAACTAACTAACTGACTAACTAACTAACTAACTAACTAACTAACTAACTAACTAACTAACTAACTAACTGACTAACTAACTGACTAACTAACTAACTAACTAACTAACTAACTAACTAACTAAATAACTAACTAACTAGCAAAAAATTTAATAACGCACCTCTTCAAACAGGTGCCGGCCTAAGCAGTCAATTCTAGTTGTATCCTGCTTGTCCAGCAGCAGGTCGATCGCGCTGCGTCCGCGAGCGTCCTCGGCCAAGAAGTCGGCGCCGTGGCACAGCAGCAGGGTGAACAGCTCCGAGTTCTCAGCGCTGGCCGCAATGTGCAGGCAGGTGAGCTTCTGATCTCCGCCAGTCGGCAAGTTGACGAGCTGCGGACGGGCCTTCAAAAGGAGTGCGACCGCGGGGGTGTTCTCCGCCTGGCAGGCTCGGTGCAGCGGGTTGTCGCCGAAACAGTCGACTCGATTGCAGTCGGCTCCGCCAGCTAGAAGCTCGCGAACAGTCGAGATGGTCGACGACGACGAGCCGGTGGCAGCGGCGGCCGAGTGCAGCGGCGTCTCGTCGGCCTGATTGACGGCGTTCGGATCGGCGCGCCCGGCGGTCAGTAGCAGTTTGAGACAGTCTGAGCAGCTGTACTCAACGCACAGGTGCAACGGCGTTTGACCGTCAGAGTCGGCTTGGGCGTTCGCATCGGCGCCGTGGTTTAAAAGCAGTTGCAACGCCTTGTGGGGTGAGCAGGATAGGAGCTGGTGGGCTCTAGATTGAGAAGCTTAGCCTGCATTCAATGGTGCCCCTCCCCTCAATGAAATGGCGCCCCCAAGAAATGGCGCCCCAAGAAATGGCGCCCCAAGAAATGGCGCCCCAAGAAATGGCGCCCCAAGAAATGGCGCCCCAAGAAATGGCGCCCCCATGAAATGGCGCCCCAAGAGATGGCGCCCCCAAGAAATAGCGCCCCAAGAGATGGCGCCCCCAAGAAATGGCACCCCAATGAAATAGCGCCCCCAATGAAATGGCGCCCCCAATGAAATGGCGCCCCCAATGAAATAGCGCCCCCAATGAAATGGCGCCCAATGAAATGGTGCCCCCAAATGAGATGGCGCTCCCAAAATGAGATGGCGTCCCCAAATGAGATGGCGCTCCCAAAATGAGATGGCGCCCCCAAAATGAGATGGCGCCCCCAAAATGAGATGGCGCCCCAAAATGAGATGGCGCCCCCAAAATGAGATGGCGCCTCGTCAAATGAAAACTGAAGATCTCATCAAAGCCCGTACATCAAGCAAGAGCAAGACAAGGTTATTTCCTACCTGGGCATCGTTTCGCCTCACTGCCGCGTGCAACAGTCGATGCACAGAGTTTCCTGACGCCTGCCCGCCAGACAGCAGTTCCTCTAAGCGGTTCCAGTCGATGCCATCTTCCAAATTGCTGCTGTCCTGACTGTTCGCAGCCATGCTTTGTCCAGAATAATAAATTTTGGTCTGGTCTGCTTCATAGCCGAGTTGCTTTTTTCAAGAGCGCAGCAGATATTTATAGCCACCCGCCAATGCGGGAGGAGTTCTGGGTGGAATTTCTAGTCGTCATTCCTAAGAGCCTCGTATGGCTGACTGCATCCGGGGTGTTATCAGATTTTACATAATTCGAACGAACTACTTTTCAGCTGAGATTGTCAGTAGTCAACAATGCAAATTGGATCACAAATCAATTCGAAGTTCAAATTAGTGAATTTTCATGTCTTCGAAAAATAAAATCGGCCGTAGGCACTCAGCCATAGGAACTCGGCAATATGTACACGGCCATAGGCACTCGGCCATAGACATTCGGTCATAC
Organism: Macrostomum lignano; assembly: GCA_002269645.1. Lineage (NCBI taxonomy): Eukaryota > Metazoa > Platyhelminthes > Macrostomidae > Macrostomum > Macrostomum lignano. The sequence continues at coordinate 29,650 of NIVC01002413.1, forward strand.
ATGTAGACACTCGGCCATAGGCACTCGGCCATAGACACTCGGCCATAGTGCAGACACTCGGCCATAGTGCAGGCAATCGGCCATAGGCACTCGGCCATAGGCACTCGGCCATAGGCACTCGGCCATAGGCACTCGGGCATAAATACTCAGCCATAGGCACTCGGCCATAGGAACTCGGTCATAGACATTCGATCATACATGTAGACACGGCCATAGACACGCGGTCATATACATATAGACACACGGCCAGAGACACTGTCAGAGTCAGACACTCAGCCATAGGCATTCGCAACAATGCTGAGAGTTTACTCTCGCATATTACTTTCAGTAAGAAAGTGAAACTTCTACAAGCTGGAAGTTTCGCATCGTTAAAATCGTTGAAGCTCGTGAGCCAGCCGGACGCGGAGTGACTAGCGCTTCTCGACCAATGAAGCACGGAAGTTGTGTTTACCTGTTCGTTACGTATCATTCATGAGCATGTGCTCAAGATTGGTCCTTAAAAGCAGCAGCATGTAAGAAAACATGTTGAAATAGCAATTCTATGAAAAGTGTCGAAAAATCTGTGTCCGCAATCGAGACTTGGGGACTAAAAATCCGACCCCAGAGGGTCGTTGAACAGCTGACTGCGATCAAGTTACAAGCTCAGCTCTCAAGTTTGGGACTAACCTTGACAAACAAACTTGACAAGCATTGGTTGAGCAGTGCCGCGTGTGCACATGTAAAATGACGGTCAGACACTGTCAGAGTCAGACACTCAGCCATAGGCATTCATAGTGCGCATTCATAGTGCACATGTAAAATGACGCTCAGACACTGTCAGAGTCAGACACTCAGCCATAGGCATTCGCAACAATGCTGAGAGTTTACTCTCGCATATTACTTTCAGTAAGAAAGTGAAACTTCTACAAGCTGGAAGTTTCGCATCGTTAAAATCGTTGAAGCTCGTGAGCCAGCCGGACGCGGAGTGACTAGCGCTTCTCGACCAATGAAGCACGGAAGTTGTGTTTACCTGCAATCGAGACTTGGGGACTAAAAATCCGACCCCAGAGGGTCGTTGAACAGCTGACTGCGATCAAGTTACAAGCTCAGCTCTCAAGTTTGGGACTAACCTTGACAAACAAACTTGACAAGCATTGGTTGAGCAGTGCCGCGTGTGCACATGTAAAATGACGGTAGAGGTGTCAAATTGCCTGGCCAACATCTGGTTGACAACAGGAGAAAGCCATGCTGTCCATGTCGGAAGTCAAATTTATTTGACGCCTCAAAATGCATGTAAAGCTTGCTAGCGTTGAAGGTTTTTCTTTCTCTCGTGCTGCGCTCATTTGCGAATTTTAAAGGAAATTTTTACAATAAAGCAACAATGCGGCATCTTGTTCTGTTTCTGCTTGGTAAGAGACATGACCTACAGGTATCATGCGAGCGCATATGGTCGTGCAAGTACTTGAGCTCTGCTCTCTTTTGTCTCAAAATGGTCATAGGTACTCATCCATGAGCGGTGTCATCGCACTCGGATATTGACACTCAGCCATATACTCTCGGTCATAGACACTGTCATAGACACTCAGCCATATACTCTCGGTCATAGACACTCTGTCATAGACACTCAGCCATATACTCTCGGTCATAGACACTGTCATAGACACTCAGCCATATACTCTCGGTCATAGACACTCTGTCATAGACACTCAGCCATATACTCTCGGTCATAGACACTGTCATAGACACTCAGCCATATACTCTCGGTCATAGACACTCTGTCATAGACACTCAGCCATATACTCTCGGTCATAGACACTGTCATAGACACTCAGCCATATACTCTCGGTCATAGACACTCTGTCATAGACACTTAGCCATATACTCTCGGTCATAGACACTCTGTCATAGACACTCAGCCATATACTCTCGGTCATAGGCACTGTCATAGACACTTAGCCACTCAGCCATATACTCTCGGCCATAGGCACTCTGTCGTAGACACTCAGCCATATACTCTCGGTCATAGACACTGTCATAGACACTCAGCCATATACTCTCGGTCATAGACACTGTCATAGACACTCAGCCATATACTCTCGGTCATAGACACTCTGTCATAGACACTCAGCCATATACTCTCGTGCATAGACACTCTGTCATAGACACTCAGCCATATACTCTCGGTCATAGACACTGTCATAGACACTCAGCCATATACTCTCGGTCATAGACACTGTCATAGACACTCAGCCATATACTCTCGGTCATAGACACTCTGTCATAGACACTCAGCCAAATACTCTCGGTCATAGACACTCTGTCATAGACACTCAGCCATATACTCTCGGTCATAGGCACTGTCATAGACACTTAGCCACTCAGCCATATACTCTCGGCCATAGGCACTCTGTCGTAGACACTCAGCCATATACTCTCGGTCATAGACACTGTCATAGACACTCAGCCATATACTCTCGGTCATAGACACTGTCATAGACACTCAGCCATATACTCTCGGTCATAGACACTGTCATAGACACTCAGCCATATACTATCGGTCATAGACACTGTCATAGACACTCAGCCATATACTCTCGGTCATAGACACTCTGTCATAGACACTCAGCCATATACTCTCGGTCATAGACACTGTCATAGACACTCAGCCATATACTCTCGGTCATAGACACTCTGTCATAGACACTCAGCCATATACTCTCGGTCATAGACACTGTCATAGACACTCAGCCATATACTATCGGTCATAGACACTCTGTCATAGACACTTAGCCATATACTCTCGGTCATAGACACTCTGTCATAGACACTCAGCCATATACTCTCGGTCATAGGCACTGTCATAGACACTTAGCCACTCAGCCATATACTCTCGGTCATAGACACTCTGTCATAGACACTCAGCCATATACTCTCGGTCATAGACACTGTCATAGACAGTCAGCCATATACTCTCGGTCATAGACACTGTCATAGACACTCAGCCATATACTCTCGGTCATAGACACTCTGTCATAGACACTCAGCCATATACTCTCGTGCATAGACACTCTGTCATAGACACTCAGCCATATACTCTCGGTCATAGACACTGTCATAGACACTCAGCCATATACTCTCGGTCATAGACACTGTCATAGACACTCAGCCATATACTCTCGGTCATAGACACTCTGTCATAGACACTCAGCCATATACTCTCGGTCATAGACACTCTGTCATAGACACTCAGCCATATACTCTCGGTCATAGGCACTGTCATAGACACTTAGCCACTCAGCCATATACTCTCGGCCATAGGCACTCTGTCGTAGACACTCAGCCATATACTCTCGGTCATAGACACTGTCATAGACACTCAGCCATATACTCTCGGTCATAGACACTGTCATAGACACTCAGCCATATACTCTCGGTCAGAGACACAGTCATAGACACTCAGCCATATACTCTCGGTCATAGACACTCTGTCATAGACACTCAGCCATATACTCTCGGTCATAGACACTGTCATAGACACTCAGCCATATACTCTCGGTCATAGACACTCTGTCATAGACACTCAGCCATATACTCTCGGTCATAGACACTCTGTCATAGACACTCAGCCATATACTCTCGGTCATAGACACTCTGTCATAGACACTCAGCCATATACTCTCGTGCATAGACACTCTGTCATAGACACTCAGCCATATACTCTCGGTCATAGACACTCTGTCATAGACACTCAGCCATATACTCTCGGTCATAGACACTGTCATAGACACTCAGCCATATACTCTCGGTCATAGGCACTCTGTCATAGACACTCAGCCATATACTCTTGGTCATAGATACTGTCATAGACACTCAGCCATATACTCTCGGTCATAGACACTGTCATAGACACTCAGCCATATACTCTCGGTCATAGACACTCTGTCATAGACACTCAGCCATATACTCTCGGTCATAGACACTCTGTCATAGACACTCAGCCATATACTCTCGGTCATAGACACTGTCATAGACACTCAGCCATATACTCTCGGTCATAGACACTGTCATAGACACTCAGCCATATACTCTCGGTCATAGACACTCTGTCATAGACACTCAGCCATATACTCTCGTGCATAGACACTCTGTCATAGACACTCAGCCATATACTCTCGGTCATAGGCACTCTGTCATAGACACTTAGCCACTCAGCCATATACTCTCGGCCATAGGCACTCTGTCGTAGACACTCAGCCATATACTCTCGGTCATAGACACTGTCATAGACAGTCAGCCATATACTCTCGGTCATAGACACTGTCATAGACAGTCAGCCATATACTCTCGGTCATAGACACTGTCATAGACACTCAGCCATATACTCTCGGTCATAGGCACACTCGGCCATAGACAAAAAAGACAACCAAGTTGATAATTCCATCAAGATTGCAACAAGGGTTCATACAGGCATTTCTTTGTAGAAAGCAGGCTCGCTACAGTTTCGCTACAGTGAATGCGAATTCACAGCTTCATGGCTAGATTATTAACTTGACTGATGAAAAACAGCAATTGCCACACTTGTAGCAAAACACTCCGACCTTAAGACTCTGAATCACTAATACTCAATATAAATCGCACCAAATCCGTAAATGTTGCAGTGTCCGTCCTGCTGACCAGCTGCTTTCACTTCTCCGCTGCGGCTCCCGAAGGCTTGTTAAAAGAGCCAGGTGAAAATGAATATTTTTTCTTGTTTTGCTTTCAAACATCATTAGCCGCTCACATTTTATATTAGTTCTGTAGCATATTTTATTGACCTATGCTTCTACCAGACTCAGCCGGGCCAGATTCTGATACAGGATCAATGGACGACAAGAAGTGAGTTCCTGAAGAATCGGAGGATAGCGGTAGCGACCCCTGAAGAATCGGAGGATAGCGGTAGCGACCCCTGAAGAATCGGAGGATAGCGGTAGCGACCCCTGAAGAATCGGAGGATAGCGGTAGCGACCCCTGAAGAATCGGAGGATAGCGGTAGCGACCCCTGAAGAATCGGAGGATAGCGGTAGCGACCCCTGAAGAATCGGAGGATAGCGGTAGCGACCCCTGAAGAATCGGAGGAGCGGTAGCAACCCCTGAAGAATCGGAGGATAGCGGTAGCGACCCCTGAAGAATCGGAGAATAGCGGTAGCAACCCCTGAAGAATCGGAGGATAGCGGTAGCGACCCCTGAAGAATCGGAGAATAGCGGTAGCATTCCCTGAAGAATCGGAGAATAGCGGTAGCAACCCCTGAAGAATCGGAAGATAGCGGTAGCAACCCCTGAAGAATCGGAGGATAGCGGTAGCAACCCCTGAAGAATCTGAAGATAGCGGTAGCAACCCCTGAAGAATCGGAGGATAGCGGTAGCAACCCCTGAAGAATCTGAAGATAGCGGTAGCAACCCCTGAAGAATCGGAGGATAGCGGTAGCGACCCCTGAAGAATCGGAGGATAGCGGTAGCGACCCCTGAAGAATCGGAGGATAGCGGTAGCGACCCCTGAAGAATCGGAGGAGCGGTAGCAACCCCTGAAGAATTGGAGGATAGCGGTAGCGACCCCTGAAGAATCGGAGAATAGCGGTAGCAACCCCTGAAGAATCGGAGGATAGCGGTAGCGACCCCTGAAGAATCGGAGAATAGCGGTAGCATTCCCTGAAGAATCGGAGAATAGCGGTAGCAACCCCTGAAGAATCGGAAGATAGCGGTAGCAACCCCTGAAGAATCGGAGGATAGCGGTAGCAACCCCTGAAGAATCTGAAGATAGCGGTAGCAACCCCTGAAGAATCGGAGGATAGCGGTAGCAACCCCTGAAGAATCTGAAGATAGCGGTAGCAACCCCTGAAGAATCGGAGGATAGCGGTAGCAACCCCTGAAGAATCTGAGGATAGCGGTAGCGACCCCTGAAGAATCGGAGGATAGCGGTAGCAACCCCTGAAGAATCGGAGGATAGCGGTAGCGACCCCTGAAGAATCGGAGAATAGCGGTAGCGACCCCTGAAGAATCGGAGGATAGCGGTAGCAACCCCTGAAGAATCGGAGGATAGCGGTAGCGACCCCTGAAGAATCGGAGAATAGCGGTAGCAACCCCTGAAGAATCTGAAGATAGCGGTAGCAACCCCTGAAGAATCGGAGGATAGCGGTAGCAACCCCTGAAGAATCTGAAGATAGCGGTAGCAACCCCTGAAGAATTGGAGGATAGCGGTAGCAACCCCTGAAGAATCTGAAGATAGCGGTAGCAACCCCTGAAGAATCGAAGGATAGCGGTAGCAACCCCTGAAGAATCGGAGGATAGCGGTAGCGACCCCTGAAGAATCGGAGGATAGCGGTAGCAACCCCTGAAGAATCGGAGGATAGCGGTAGCAACCCCTGAAGAATCCGGGGCTAGCGGTAGCGATCCCTGAAGATTCAGGGTCAGGTACGACTCTGATCTTCAGGGACCCCTGAAGTAGCGACCCCTGAAGATTCAGGGTCAGTCGTACCAGGAGGACCTCAATAACTACCCAAGTGTTACTCAATTTTCCAGAATATTTCTAGTTGGCGTAGAAGCTGATCATCTAACCACAAGCACTGCCCAGCCGAGACGGTGATACTGTAAATGGGCTGCATGTCTGGTGGACGCTCGAGCATGATGAAAGCAAATTTTTGGTGGTTGGGAACCTAAATTTTGTTTCTTTAAAATACATCGGAAAACGATCACTTTGCGACTAAAAGGTTTGATATTGTAGCTAACACTGAGTCGCTTTAGAGCACTGTAGCTAACACCGAGTCACTATGGAGCAGTGTAGCTAACATTGAGTCACATTGGAGCACTGTAGCTAACACTGAGTCGCTTTAGAGCACTGTAGCTAACATTGATTCACATTGGAGCACTGTAGCTAACATTGAGTCACATTGGAGCACTGTGGCTAACATTGAGTCACATTGGAGCACTGTGGCTAACACTGAGTCGCTTTAGAGCACTGTAGCTAACATTGAGTCACATTGGAGCACTGTAGCTAACATTGATTCACATTGGAGCACTGTAGCTAACATTGAGTCACATTGGAGCACTGTGGCTAACACTGAGTCGCTTTAGAGCACTGTAGCTAACATTGAGTCACATTGGAGCACTGTAGCTAACATTGAGTCACATTGGAGCACTGTAGCTAACATTGAGTCACATTGGAGCACTGTAGCTAACATTGAGTCACATTGGAGCACTGTAGCTAACACTGAGTCGCTTTAGAGCACTGTAGCTAACATTGAGTCACATTGGAGCACTGTAGCTAACATTGAGTCACATTGGAGCACTGTAGCTAACATTGAGTCACATTGGAGCACTGTAGCTAACACTGAGTCGCTTTAGAGCACTGTAGCTAACATTGAGTCACATTGGAGCACTGTAGCTAACATTGAGTCACATTGGAGCACTGTAGCTAACATTGAGTCACATTGGAGCACTGTAGCTAACATTGAGTCACATTGGAGCACTGTAGCTAACACCGAGTCACTATGGAGCAGTGTAGCTAACACTGAGTCGCTTTAGAGCACTGTAGCTAACATTGAGTCACATTGGAGCACTGTGGCTAACATTGAGTCACTTTGGAGCACTGTAGCTAACATTGAGTCACATTGGAGCACTGTAGCTAACACTGAGTCGCTTTAGAGCACTGTAGCTAACATTGAGTCACATTGGAGCACTGTAGCTAACATTGAGTCACATTGGAGCACTGTAGCTAACATTGAGTCACATTGGAGCACTGTAGCTAACACCGAGTCACTATGGAGCAGTGTAGCTAACACTGAGTCGCTTTAGAGCACTGTAGCTAACATTGATACATTGGAGCACTGTAGCTAACATTGAGTCACAGTGGAGCACTGTAGCTAACATTGAGTCACATTGGAGCACTGTAGCTAACACTGAGTCGCTTTAGAGCACTGTAGCTAACATTGATTCACATTGGAGCACTGTAGCTAACATTGAGTCACATTGGAGCACTGTGGCTAACATTGAGTCACATTGGAGCACTGTGGCTAACACTGAGTCGCTTTAGAGCACTGTAGCTAACATTGAGTCACATTGGAGCACTGTAGCTAACATTGATTCACATTGGAGCACTGTAGCTAACATTGAGTCACATTGGAGCACTGTGGCTAACACTGAGTCGCTTTAGAGCACTGTAGCTAACATTGAGTCACATTGGAGCACTGTAGCTAACATTGAGTCACATTGGAGCACTGTAGCTAACATTGAGTCACATTGGAGCACTGTAGCTAACATTGAGTCACATTGGAGCACTGTAGCTAACACTGAGTCGCTTTAGAGCACTGTAGCTAACATTGAGTCACATTGGAGCACTGTAGCTAACATTGAGTCACATTGGAGCACTGTAGCTAACATTGAGTCACATTGGAGCACTGTAGCTAACATTGAGTCACATTGGAGCACTGTAGCTAACACCGAGTCACTATGGAGCAGTGTAGCTAACACTGAGTCGCTTTAGAGCACTGTAGCTAACATTGATACATTGGAGCACTGTAGCTAACATTGAGTCACATTGGAGCACTGTAGCTAACATTGAGTCACACTGGAGCACTGTAGCTAACATTGAGTCACACTGGAGCACTGTAGCTAACATTGAGTCACATTGGAGCACTGTAGCTAACATTGAGTCACATTGGAGCACTGTAGCTAACATTGAGTCACATTGGAGCACTGTAGCTAACATTGAGTCACATTGGAGCACTGTAGCTAACATTGAGTCACACTGGAGCACTGTAGCTAACATTGAGTCACATTGGAGCACTGTAGCTAACATTGAGTCACACTGGAGCACTGTAGCTAACATTGAGTCACTTTGGAGCACTGTAGCTAACATTGAGTCACTTTGGAGCACTGTAGCTAACATTGAGTCACACTGGAGCACTGTAGCTAACATTGAGTCACACTGGAGCACTGTAGCTAACATTGAGTCACTTTGGAGCACTGTAGCTAACATTGAGTCACTTTGGAGCACTGTAGCTAAATTTAGACCATTTTTATTGTACTTTAGATGTAAACAAACAAAAAAATTTGCATTGAGAGTTTTCTCAATAGTTTAGCTGATGTAATACGCAATATCCAACCAAACTGCACAAATTTCAATTACAACTGGTTGAACTTGTAACTGTATATTTAATTACCATGCAACTTTATATAGGTTCGTATTTCCAAGTGTATGTACACTGTATATATGTACACAAGATACAGAAGATTCATTTATTAGCTGGTGAAACAAGCACATATATGTTCCAGAATGTTATGAAACGCACCGGCAGTTACTTTCGTAACAAAATTAATGCAATATCTTTATCAACTAGAAATGATTTTATCGATGTTAGCTCCTTGACGCCGCTTTCATAGTTCGAGAGCTGTCTTCTGCAATGAGTGAACAAGTGAGTGAATTAGTGAGTAAGTGAACGACTGAGTGAACGAGTGAATAAGTGAACCAGTGAATGAGTGAATGAGTGAATAAGTAAACCATTGAATAAGTGAACGAATGAATAAGTGAACGAGTGAATAAGTGAGTGAGTGAATAAGTGAATGGGTGAATGGATAAGTTAATTAGTGAACCAGTGAATAGATGAACGAGTTAGTTGATAAGGGACGAGTGAATAAGTGAATGAGTAATTGAACGAGTGAATTAGTGAACGAGTGAATTAGTGAACGAGTGCGTGAATGAGTGAATAATTGATCGAATGAGTGATTAAGTGAAAGAGTGAGTGAATGAGTGAATTATTGAACGAGTGAACAACAAAGCCAGTCTCATAATCACACGAGAATTCGAGCCTGCACTCACTAAGAAACCTATCGCAGCTGTCGCGCCCCTCCTTCCTCTCGATGGCATTGTAAATATCGGGACTCTCCACTAGAGGCCGCAGCCGCCGCACGAAGCTCTCAGTGTAGGGCGGCTCGACCATGTCCAGCACTTCCAGTACGAAATGGCGCAGCAGAGACATGTCAGACAGCTTGCTAGTGAGGCAGCTGTGCATGTAGTCCAACACGGGTTCCACGTGGCCCACAAACATCAGATGGACGAATCGGTCAACCAGACGCACTTTAAACTCTAGCTGGCTGAGCTCGTCCAGTGACGGGTGGAACTGCTCAAATAGACGGCACAGCATTGGCAGGATGCGCGGCCTCAGGTGCGGGTGGTTGGTGGCCACCTCGTCAACTAGGATCAGGTAGACTGAGGCCTGCTCCACCTGTTGGAGGGGGCAAGACTGGCTGTCAGGTGAGCTGCTACAGACAGACAGACAGACAGACAGACAGACAGACAGACAGACAGACAGACAGACAGACAAGGCAGACAGACAGACAGACAGACAGAGAGACAGACAGACAGACAGACAGACAGACAGACAGACAGACAGACAGACAGACAGACAAGGCAGACAGACAAACAGAGAGACAGACAGACAAGGCAGACAGACAGACAGACAGACAGACAGACAGACAAGGCAGACAGACAGACAGACAGACACACAGACAGACAGACAGACAGACAGACAGACAGACACGCAAACAGACACGCAGACAGACAGACAGACAGACAGACAGACAGACAGACAAGCAGACAGACACGCAGACAGACACGCAGACAGACACAGCAACAAGCACCTGGCTAAGATCGCAGCCCCTCTCATCGGACAGGGCCTTCTCCACAAAGCCCAGCACTCCGTAGGCCACTACCGGATAGCGCAGCGCTTTGATCAGGTCGCGCACGCTCTGCATAACGTGCTTATTACTCCGGCAGATATCAGAGGCCCGTTTAATAGCGGCCTCGGTGAGGCTGAGCTCCCCGCTGTGTCCAGTGTCCAAGGATGATGAAGAATCTCTAGCCGCAGCGGCTACGGCTAGCAAATAGACGTAGGTATGCAAATACTCGGCGTTGATCTCCTGAGACTCTGGCAGGAACAGGGCGTCGGTTAATAATTGAACGAATAGCGGCAGACGGAGAAGAGCGGCTGGCGGCGGGTCCTGCTGCTTGTAGAGCTGGTACAGGGTGAGCATGTCTGCCGGGTTCAGCTGCCGCTTGGCCAGCATGCTCTGCATGGCCGAGGTGGCCCTGCGGGTTGTTAGGGGGCATTGCGGCAGGTGGCTAGAGCTGGATAGAGCCATTCTCATAGAGGGAGAGAGCTGGATAGAGGCTCCTTTTTAAGGTAGAAAGAGGACCACTGCAAAGGCGTATAGAGGACCACTCCCAAGGTGGATAGAGGACCACTCCAGAGGTGGATAGAGGACCACTCCAGAGGTGGATAGAGGACCACTCCAGAGGTGGATAGAGGACCACTCCAGAGGTGGATAGAGGACCACTCCAGAGGTGGATAGAGGACCACTCCGGAGGTGGATAGAGGACCACTCCAGAGGTGGATAGAGGACCACTCCAGAGGTGGATAGAGGACCACTCCACGGGTGGATAGAGGACACTCCAGAGGTTGATAGAGGACCACTCCACAGGTGGATAGAGGACCACTCCAGAGGTGGATAGAGGACTATCATCAAGGCAGATATAGGACCACTCTCAAAGGGGATAGAGGAGACCACTCCCGAGGCGGGTAGAGGACCACTCCCAAGGAAAATAGAGGACCACTCCCAAGGCGGATAGAGGACCACTGCAAAGCGGACAGAGGACCACTGCAAAGCGGACAGAGGATCATTCAAAGACGGATAAAGGACCACTCAAAAGCCATAGAATGCTCCACCCCACAGCTACCTGGGATAGTGATGAGCGCCGCACAGCTGCACAGAGTAGCGGCTGACATCGCGACCCCTGGCCAAGGCGGCCTTCTCCAGCTCTTGCCCCAGCCGCCGGACCGTGTGACCCCGGCCGTTCACTGGAGTCTGCGCCAGATTGTACAGCAGCACCTGGCTGAACAGGTAAGTAGCTTCGCCGTAACAGGCCATGTCTAACAATTGCTCCAGATCTTTCTCCATACTGCGATCGAATTCCTCTGCTAATAGTTTAGACAGGCTGGTGCTGAGATAGCGACAGAATACGGGCAGCTTAGCGCAGGCCGCTGGCACGTGCTTCATCTCTTCTTCGAATCCGCGCTCGGATATCTCCTGAAGAGTTGAAGGTTGAAGGCATTTTGGGGCGATTCTTGGCGAATTTTTAGGGCGATTCTTGGTGATCATTGGGGCGATTCTTGGCCATTTTTAGGGTGATTCTTGGTGATTTTTTGGGGCGATTCTTGGTGATTTATCGGGCGATTCTCAAAGTGATTTTAGGGCGATTCTTAAGTGATTTTTAAGGCGATTTTTAAGTGATTTTTGAGGCGATTCTTGGGGAATTCTTGGCGATTTTTGGTTCTTTTTGAGGCGATTCTTAAGTGATTATTGGGGCGATTATTGGTGATTTTTGTGGCGATTCTTGGCGATTTTTAAGCAATTTCTGGGGCAATTCTAGGTGATTTTTGAGGCGATTCTTGGCGAATTTTTAGGGCGATTCTTGGTGATCATTGAGGCGATTCTTGGCCATTTTTGGGGCCATTCTTGCCTATTTTTAGGGCGATTCTTGGTGATTTATCGGGCGATTCTTAAAGTGATTTTAGGGCGATTCTTAAGTGTTTTTTGAGGCGATTCTTGGGGATTCTTGGTTCTTTTTAAGGCGATTCTTAAGTGATTCTTGGGGCGATTCTTGGTGATTTTTGTGGCGATTCTTGGCGATTTTTAGGGCGATTCTTAAGCGATTTCTGAGGCGATTTCTGAGGCGATTCTTGGGGATTTTCGGGGAGATTCTTGGTGATTTTTGGGGCGATTTTTGATGATTTTTGGGGAGATTCTTGATAATTCTTGGTTCGATGCTCACGGTGATCTTAAGGCGATTTAAAGAAGATTCTTGGAAAGATTTTGGAGACTTCGAAGAAAATGAAGACGATAGTTTGGTAAAAACTTCGGACGAATCTTAAGATAACAATATGACGATAATTTGTATAGTGATTTTTTGATTGATTCTAAACCAATTCAAGTCTATTCTAGCGGATTTCGCATAGTGCAATTTCTCACCTTAATAGCCCAATTAAGAAAGGCGCAGGTTGAATGCCGCTGCGCCAGCTGATAAATTAAATCGCGCCACTGCCTAAACTGCACCAGCTCAGTTAGCCAGTTAAGAAAGGCCACGGGATCCTCGGCAATGATGGATTCATCCACTGCGACTGGGTCGAATGCGGCGGTCACCCGGTCGGCCAGGCTGCTCTCAATTGACGATTTGGCGTCTTCGGCAGATTCGTCTGCGAAATTCACCAACCAATTGGCCAGGATGTTGCAGTGCTGCGCTGCGCCTTCGTAGCCGCCGACTAAATGCTCGGTGAGGGCCTCGGCGTCGCCGACCTCCAGCATGAAGGCGGCCATCTCGGCTAGGACCAGCTTGGAGTCCTCCATGATGAAGTCCGGCTGGGCCAGAGCTGCGCTCGCTGTTGTTGCTGATGCCGAGGAGCGCCGGGGTCCGGCACTGCCCTCTGCCTCAGAGATGTCGCGACTCTGCCGAAACGTAGAAGTTTTAGTATATATGGACTAACACAAGAGACCCCCCACTGGGGGCTATTTCGGAAACATTAGTTTTAGTATATGTGGACTAGCACAAGAGACCCCCCACTGGGGGGCTATTTTGGAAACATTAGTTTTAGTATATGTGGACTAGCACAAGAGACCCCCCCCCCACTGGGGGCTATTTTGGAAACGTTAGTTTTAGTATATGTGGACTAGCACACGAGACCCCCCACTGGGGGCTATTGTGGAAACGCTACAGTTAGTATATGTGGACTAGCACACGAGACCCCCCCCCACTGGGGGCTATTTTGGAAATGGAAATGCTACAGTTATGTATACGTGGACTAGCACACGAAACCCCCCCCCACTGGGGGCTATTGTAGAAACGTTACAGTTTTAGTATATGTGGACTAGCACACAAGCCCCCCCACTGGGGGCTATTGTGGAAACGTTACAGTTATGTATATGTGGACTAGCACATGAGACCCCCACTGGGGGCTATTGTGGAAACGTTACAGTTTTAGTATATGTAGATAGACAGGGGTTCTGAGCGAAGCACCTGAGCAATTCCGTTTAAGCTAATGTTTCCATTCCCATTCGAAAAAAAAATGCTAGCTAAAATGAAAAAAAAGAAAAATCAATAAATCAACGCATGCTCACCGTATCTTGAGCAGGCAAATCATCCGGTCCAAGAAGTCGTGGCGGCCGCTGCTCAAAGTCTTTAGAATCGTCAGCTTCTAAATCCATTGTTTGATTTAGTTTCAAGAGCTTTCTATGCCTGCAACAATGCGTAATAGACTACAATTATGATGATTTAGAACAATATATATATACATAGCAAGGCGAATTCTATTTATCCTTACTATCCTACTGTCTACCATTAGCAGCTAAGAAAGTATGTTAGTAGTAGCTATTTTCTGCCAAGATTGACTAAAATTTTTAAGGCGTCACGCGACTCAAGTGAGCGAATGGAAGTAGTAATCAAATTAATATACAATACTAATTAACTGAAAGTAGCTAAGCTAGCTTATGCGGTGAATAAAAACAAATTCATTTTTAGGTAAGAGTAGACGAAAATTTATATCAAAGACATTTAAACATCGGCTTTATAATAAAATAGTATAATATGATTTAAACTTGGAATGGTTTTAAGCAGAATATACCAATTTATAAATTAAAAAACTTTTTTCAGCTACTACTGTACTTACTGACATTTTTCTCAATTAACAACACGAATTCAATAGATCGCACAGCAATAATACATGCATAAATTAAATAAATTTGTAGAAAATTAAAAAACTGTGTAATTCGGACGGATCGAGTGGATTAAGCAAGAGATTGGTGTAGTTTTTATGGTGCATAGATAACAGATATTGTAAACTTCTTGGAGACAAAAACAGCTATCTGATTAAAATGGACGCCAATTAGAAAAACGCAAGCCTGTTGCGTGAAACAACGCATTGGTGAAGGAAAAAAGATAGAAGAGTGGAAATGAGGTGTCATAATAGTATATGAGGTGTCAGAAAAGGCTGTTTGGAAAGCGTCAGTACGGGGCTAAAAGCGTCAGTGAGCAAATGAGGGATGTCAGAAAAGGCTGAGGGTGTCAGCAAGGAGCTAAGGGTGCTAAGGGTGTCAGCAAGGAGCTGAGGGTATCAGCAAGGAGCTGAGGGTGTCAGCAAGGAGCTGAGGGTGTCAGCAAGGAGCTGAGGGTGTCAGTAAGGAGCTGAGGGTGTCAGCAAGGAGCTTAGGGTGTCAGCAAGGAGCTGAGGGTGTCAGCAAGGAGCTGAGGGTGTCAGCAAGGAGCTGAGGGTGTCAGTATGGAGCTGAGGGTGTCAGCAAGGAGCTGAGGGTGTCAGCAAGGAGCTGAGGGTGTCAGCAAGGAGCTGAGGGTGTCAGTAAGGAGCTGAGGGTGTCAGCAAGGAGCTGAGGGATGCCAGAAAAGGAGCTAAGGGTGTGTCAGCAAGGAGCTGAGGGTGTCAGAAAGGAGCTGAGGGTGTCAGCAAGGAGCTAAGGAGCTGAGGGTGTCAGCAAGGAGCTAAGGGTGTCAGAAAGGAGCTGAGGGTGTCAGCAAGCAAGGAGCTTAGGGTGTCAGGGAGCTGTCAGAAAGGAGCTGAGGGTGTCAGCAAGGAGCTGAGGGTGTCAGCAAGGAGCTGAGGGTGTCAGCAAGGAGCTGAGGGTGTCAGCAAGGAGCTGAGGGTGTCAGCAAGGAGCTGAGGGTGTCAGCAAGGAGCTGAGGGTGTCAGCAAGGAGCTGAGGGTGTCAGCAAGGAGCTGAGGGTGTCAGCAAGGAGCTGAGGGTGTCAGCAAGGAGCTACGAGTGTCGGGAAGGAGGTAAAGAGGGGGTGACCATGTACATTTGTTGAAAAACAAAAGCGCGTATCAACAACAATAAAATTGTTACAGACAGGGATTGAACTACAGATGTTTAAAATATAATTTACACGTTTACGAGTACAAACTTTTTTGTTTTAGGTGGAAAATAAATAACCTCCACGTCATGAGTAGTAAGTAGTAAGTAGTATGTAAAGCAGTTTTGTTGATTTTCAACTACTAAATCGAACAGTTTTGCCCCTAGACGGCGATCCCACAATGGTGGTGGTTTGCATCGCTTCGAACTGGCCGGGGCGCAGCGTGGCGCCAAATTCGCTAATACTTCGTGCGTCCTCGTTGGCGCCATTCGGTCGGCGCCTTGCCTCGGCGCTTTCGCCGTCAATTTCGCTATCGCCCTCGCCATAGTGCTCGTCTATCTCATTGGCATCGCAAATCTGAGTACGAAGAGCGTCGTGAAAATCGTCTAGCGGAGTGACCGATCGGCTTCCGTCATTGTCGGGCTCCCTTGGTTCCCTTGGCAACGGGGTAGGAGTTTGAGCAGCGTCTATCTGACTGACCTCAGTGAGGGTTGGCGGGTCGTCATCGTCAGCACCAGCCGCTGATGGCGAGGAATGAATGGTGTCCATCGGTGGTGGATGCTGTCGGAGTTGTCGGGGCTGCAGCGGCTGCGGTGGCGGGGGCGGCTGCGGAGGCGGCGTTTGCTGCTGCAAGCCCACAGCAGTTCGGTAGCTGCCCGCCCCAGAGCGCGGTAGTGCATTATTATTATAACTATCTTCATCATCATCTTCATCGTCATCTCTGATGTCCAGATATTCGGCAATTAGCTGGCAGACCTGATCCATTTCGCGGGCTTTGAGTCGGCTTCGGTTTAATTCGACGTGTTTCTGCATTATGATGCGAATCATGCTGCGGAGAAGATATTGAGGTGGGGGATCTATAGATATGGGAATATTGAAGCACGAGAAAATCCTCAATCGCGCAAGAATTCCAGTCGCGAGTCTTACCGATTAGATGAAACGCCCGAAGAAGTGATGTCCTTGATGATCGCCTCGGCAAACGGGTAATAGGCTTCATCAATTTTGCTAAAAATATGACGGGATAAATTATTTAGCTTATACATTTTAAAATTAAAGCGTTACTCTGGTGAGTGGTGGGTCACCCAATCGGGTAGCGGGTTACCCAATGGGGTAATCCAGTGAGCAGGGGTCACCAAATGGAGTACTCCAGTGAGCAGGGGTCACCCAATGGGGTACTCCAGTGAGCAGGGAGCCACCCAAATCAAAGCACCACCTTACTTGAACAGATTATTATAGGCGCTAGAGGAGGCTTCTCTATCTTCAGCTCCGCCGCGCCCATCCAGCACCCAGTTAGCTGTCCGCTTCTGCTGCTGACTCTGCTGCTGCACAGACTGCGCTTGATAAGCCAGCTCCAGCCGTTGCTGCTGCTCCTGAGCCTCCCGATGGGCCAGTCCGCCGTCGAACACGTCATAGGTTCCGTCGAATCTTCTAGGCTGACGACGCTGCTGACTGCCGGCTGATGCGGCACGTCGCTGCTTAGCCGGCGGCCGGACGTACACCCCGCTAGCTACTAGGCGACTCTGAACTACCGGGCCTTTGGCTTTGTTAACCCTGGGCGTGAACGGTTTAGCCTCGGTGAATTTATCGCGATGACTGACTAGTAGGTCGCCCTGGGAAGTTTCCTCTTCTGGTTGGGGAGCGTTGAAAGCTGCCGAACTCGACAGCAGCCTGGTAGTTGCCAGCCGGTTGTTGGACTGACGAGCCGACACTGGCTGAGAAGGCGGCGGATCTTTAGCCAGTCGGCCGTCCCGTTGCAGTCTGTGCCGGAAAGTCTTCGGCAGGCCATTGTCTATGGTAGGCTTGGCCGAACAGACGCGCTTAACGTAGTCAGATTTGGATTGGCTAATCATGAACTGCTTGTGAGCTGACTTGCCACTAACCATGCCTGTTAGACCTGTTCCACCGCGGGATGCCATTTGTTTATTGGCTGCAAGCAGTAAATATGGCTGCTGTTGGAGAGGAAATAGTTTAAACTCTAACTCATTAACAGGTATGTATCTTAACTTTAGCCCCCAAAACACCCAAAGCATACAACGTGCATATGGCGTTGAAAATCTTAAATCTCCATAGGTGTGTAAGTTAAGGGAGTTGTAGCCTAGTTGTCAGAGTGCCAGACTCATGACTTGAAGGTTGGGGGTTCGATTCCCGATCCCACTTAAACCAATATGTGTTCTTGAGCAAGACACTTAACTCTGCATTGGTTCAGTTCACACAGCTGTAAAATGGGTGCCAGCATTAGCTGGGGTAATTGAGATTAAGGGTGTGTTTAACAACCCCCTCTCAGTCCTCAGACTGAACAGCCTTCAGATGCACCGCACAATAGCTGCAGCTGAGCTGTCAGTTGCACATCAATTAGAGCAGGTGAAATCAATTATTATTATTATCAACTCCCCAAGCCCAGGGACTTAGGAGTTGCCTTATACAAAAGCTTTAAAACTGGCAATTTTGATTCATGTTTATTGCTCTGCCCAACTCCACCCATGAAATCAAAAGCTCCAATGGTATTTATTTTATTGTCTTTTTTATTCTTAGTTTCTGAATGGTCAATGTTACCAAATATGGGAACTCTGCATTCCTAAATCTATTTCTATTAATTATATATCCATATGTTGTTCTGTTAAAAAACCATCCATATCTATAACTTCAACAATGGAACTCAAGCTGCTATAATACAAGTTTTTTCCTATATGGGTTCATTCTAATTTTCAATGCTAATGAGCTTCTTTAAAGTATTTTAAAGTACATAGTAAATATAACATAAAAGTTGGAGTTCTGGATATAGAGGTTTTTAGGCAAAGCATATAGATACAGATATAGTAATGGGAATACATACTTTCTATATCTAGTAACATTGGCCATTCAATAGCTGAGATTTTTTAAAATAGAAGATCCTTGAAGCCTTGACTTCATTGGTAAAACAATAAAAAATAAAGAAAATTTGAAAATTTTTTAAGCTTTTAAAAGAGGAAGAGGAACTATAAAGTCCTTGGAGTTGGGGACTCAAGCAATAGATTTTCAAAACTTCAATATTTTCAATAATATTATTATATAGGGTGATTAAAGTGATAGGGGCTTAAGTTATAATGTATACAAGCTACTTTTGCTTATAATACAAAGGGCCTAATGGAGCTTTTAAGTACCTGGGGTCAAGGACTCAAGAAATAGATTTTTCCTAAAGTGGCAATAAACTATTGCAAAATTAGTGCCCTTGCTTAATAAAATGTATGCTTAAACTTTATATAAAAAATAAAAAACCACTTAAATAATTATTTTAATTATTGTATAGTATTATATATCATTTTATAATACAAATTTGGTTTGATTAAACAAATAAGAGATAAAAGCAAATATGCCCAACTTTGAAATTTCACCTAGCCATATAACTTACTTTTTGACCAAAAATGTGACTTATTTATGAAATAAACCTTTAAAGAAAATTAATCTAATTTTGGGTAAATGGCAAGGGTAACTATGATATGACTATATTATTAGGGCTAAATGCCTTATAGTCTAATTAATACTATATCTATATTTTTAGGTCAGCAATTTTTCAACTTACCTGGCTAGACCTTTTGCCACCTAGCCAAATTGGATAGGTCAGCCAAGCATTAGGCATGTATGATTTTAAGCAATCATTTGCATCATAGTATACTTACTTAACATAAGAATTTGAAGCTTTCCAAAACTGACTTAATTGCTTTCTATTTTGTAATGATATCAAGTCTTGTTTGTAGCCTTATAGGGAAATTACTGATTAAATAATGTTCTTACTGATATTTATAATGCTAAAATAGTATACCTGGTGCAAAGATACAATCATGTTTTAGTCAATATGATAATATAGGAAAGTATAGCAAAAAGTAACATGATATAAAAAAGCAAAGAAAAGTATAGTACAATATTGCAAAGAGTAGGCCAAATAATAGTATAGCATGGTTTAATAAAAGTAATATAGTTTTTTTTCTACTAGTGGCTAGTGCCTTTATAAAACACAAGCATTCTAAAAAAGTTATTTGATATATAATAACATTGGCTATAATAGGATAAATACATATAATATATATGCACAACCCCCTGATTTATATTTGTTATATGACTTACTTTTTGACTAACAATGCAACTTGAACTTACCTATAAAAAACCCTAAAGCAATAATTAATACAATTGTAGGTAAATGGCAAGAGTAACTATGATTATCTTATTTAGGCTAAATGCCTGCCTCATCATTTAATAAGTAGTATATCATATTTCTATATCTAATTCTTTTAGGTAGGCATTTTAGCAATTTATCCTTAGTCTACTATAATTTACAATATAATAGCTAGATTGGCCAGGTTGGCTAGCAGTTACATATGCTTTATATATATTTAGATTTATAAAATATATACTAAACAATTACTAGCTAACCTAGCTAATTTGGATAGCATAAATTGTGGTATACCAAGATTAAATTTTAAGTGTAGATTGGCTAGCCAATTGCTGTTAGCGGGGCCAGGGGGCTTGTCGTCACCCGTGTTTGGGGGTGCTTGGTCCGGGGGTGGGTGCGCCGCCCCCGGGGCGGGGGTGGGTGTCTGTGGGGCCTTTTTAGCCCCGTGCGTTATGCCCACCTCAGCCTATCTCTCCTCGCCAGCTTGCATGCATTAATAGTTTTTATATATACAAATAGTTTTTTCAAATGCTTTCTAAATATACTCGTGTCTTGTAAGTTGCCCATACAGGGTGGTAGGATGTTTTGCTTGTGCTCTCCAATCCTTGCCTTTGCTCTCTCCCTCCGGCCGTTCCGCTAAATGGAAAATAGAAAATTTTTGTTAATAATCATTACCAAATATCCAACTATTTTTTATTCTTGACAAAGCTATAAGAATTTGTGTAGGCCTATCAAAAGATTAAATGCACATATTCATATATTTATACCATAGGGCATAGGTTATACTTTTTAAGTCTAATAATATATTTGACATTATATCTATCTATATCATTATATAAAATTGGTCTAGCAAAGTCTAACATAGAAAAGGTATCCAGCATAGCATAGTTTAGACCATGGTCTCAATAGAAATCTTAACCATTTATACATAGTCATATATAGCTTGTATATATATTCATATATTAGATATATGTTATCTAATCACAAAATATAATCAAAATCAATATACAATAGAAATAATTTAACATTCAAAACTACAGGATAGTCAAAAGTTATTTAAACTGTATTACCAATTGGCAATTGTTAACCCTATACTATATACCTAATACCTATGAATCACTATCCAATTAATAAGATAAAGTGGCTCACTTAATGAAGAGTAGATAAATAAAGGTAAATATCAGCATGAAGTTAGTTATTTATTTATTTCCATCAATTAACCATTAACCATCAATTAAAAACTCAATTGATGAAATGCATCAGCAACATAAATAAACTAATTTCATGTTGATATTTACTTTTACCTTTATTTACCAATTAATAAGATCTTTTAAAAGGTAAATGGATCCAGTAGCCTTATAGTAGAGCCACGCTCAACTAGAAATTTTATACTTAAATTGTTTTAGTCATAGATTTTCGGCTAAATAAGTAGGCCTAGGCCTAGGCCTAGCTCAAAGATGTTAGGGGTTAGGGCCTATCTATCATTTCATTTATATCATTTAGGCCTATTCATTTATCATTTATAAAACCATTTATGGCTAGTCAAAGAAAAACTAATAGGCCTAAATATTTTGCTTGAACCCTTTCAGGTCTTTCATACCGGATCATGATTTAGTACAGTACTGTACTATCGTCTATCGATTCGTATCGTACTTATCTCATCAATATTACTTTTAAGAAATTGCTTGTTGAGAGGCATTTTGAACCAATGCTGCTCAAAAGTGACCTGTTAAAACAACAGACACAAAGAAAAAGGCCCCAAAACTCGATATAAGACTATATTAGTTGATATCTATTGCTTAAATTGCTTTTTAAAAAGTTTTCTGTGATAAATTTTATAATTCAAACCCACGAAATTAAAAACTTGGGAAGCATTCATTCTTAATTTGAAAATTGATAATTCAAGGAAACGATCGATATAAAATTCAGTGTCGAATATTTTTTTCTGTTTTTGTCACATTTAAAAACAAAAAATCTTTGAGCTGAAATCCTATCAATAATATCAATTCTTTTTTACCGATAGACCGTTTTAATACATATTTTTAAACCATACATTATACAGAATTAGGTAAAGAAAGTGACAGCTTAGTAGCAGTCTTTATTGTTAATTGGATAGATAGTTGTCGAAAAAAAATAATTTGTCCTTATGCTATTCTGAACTAGAAATTCGTTTTTATGCTTATTTTGTTTTTATATTTCCTAGTTAATATTTTTTTAATTTCATTCATTCAAGCAACTGTTCTCTTGCAAACAATAAAAAATATTACTGCACTGTGTCTGTCAAAATTTAGTAAATGGCTTTACGATTACCACTTAGTTTCTTTGCTTCTGAAAAAAACTATTTTAATGACTAAAATTTTATGAATTCATTCAAACCGCGAAATAAATCCTTATAGAACATTGAGGAAACTTTAAGCTAACAAATAAACTTTGCCATATAATTTTGTCTAAATTTATGGTGCTTTATCAGATTCAGCTACTTTATTGAATGCCATAAATGAAACATTCAGCCGTCAAAGTTGCGCAACTGTCTTCCACGCTGCTGCCTTGGTGTCGGCGGCGCTGGTCAGAAGCCGTCGACCAGCTCGAATGCCCCCGATGAGGACATTGTTCACTCTCAACAACAGCTGCATAAGCATTTCAAGTCCAATTCCCAAATCGGCGGCCTTAATTTAGCCAATCCAGATGATCTGGTGCGACCGGAGTCCGAAGAAGAAGTCGATAGATGCTTCAATGAAATCATTGTGAGTTGTGTCGAATATTGAAACCTACAGTTGATTAAAAAACAGATTAAAACAATAAGAACGAAAATTTTTCCAATCAAGGACGATCTGTTTGACAGTGCCGAAGCCAAGGAAAAGGCGGCCTCTCTACCGTTGGAGAAAAAATGGCAGCTTTATGTTGTATATCAGGCTAATGTGAGTAGCTCTTAGTGTGTGTGCCAGATTGGGAATAAAATCATTGTCCTAACTCATGATCCCAACTCATGATCCCAACTCATGATCCCAACTCATGATCCCAACTTACAATCCTCACAGCTCATGATCCTCAAAACCCATGATTCTCATCACTCATAATCTTCAAAACTCATGATCTCAACTCATGATCCCAACTCATGATCCTCACAACTCATGATCCTCACAACTCATGATCCTCACAACTCATGATCCCAACTCATGATCACAACTCATGATCCTCACAACTCATGATCCTCACAACTCATGATCCTCGACACAACTCATGATACCAACTCGGGACCTTAGTGCATGGATCGCATGATCTATAATTCCGTGTAAAAGACGGTATTTATGTACGTACTACTAGAAGCAACTTTCAAACAATTAAAAGAAAGCCATCTCAAAAGAAAAGCCAACGCAATAATTGGTTGAACCTGTCAATCAATCAATACGTTCCATCTACTCCAAATACAACTGCTAAATTAGTTACTTTCATCCACAATTTCGGTGTTTTAGTTGTGCTTGTCTTACCTGACAAGCGGACATACCGGTATGTTGCTATTTTTAGAAACACGAACTGAATATTTTCTAAACTGCTTTTTGGATGAGGCCAGAAAAAATCCTTATCTCCTAAGCTCATCCCGGATTACCAAATAAGGCCCATACCTGCAATGTACCCAACTCTAATCCCTGCCAAAGCTGCTTCTAACAAATCAAAAATCTATATTTTTTGGCTAGAGTTGACGCCAAAACTAAAAGTTTGATACCGAATAAAAATTGTCAAGCAACAGCTGGTGCATTAAGCTTTAATCCTGCATGGATTAAATCTGCAACCATATTGACAGCCAAGTGTAAGCTTAGGTTTCTTAGCTTTTGTGTGCAATTTGGATTTTGTCAATTACGTATAATCCTTTGGGCGTTGCCTCCCCCCCAATTCTACTCCCTCTCGTCGCCCTCTGCACTGGGGGATGAGGTCGGGGGCGGACAAAATCATAGTGCATGGAGCATAAATATGCATATTGCCAGATCCTCTGCACATTTGCAGCGTGACTGTACTCAGCTACTCCCCCCTCCCTCTCCCCCACTATCCTCCCTTCCACGTCTCAGCCATGCATATTTTTCTCCCTGGCTAAAGCAGCAGCAGCATATAGTCGTGTGAGGGAACAATCTAAAAAATGGAGCAAACTTAAACAATAGCTATATAGTTGAGTATGCCTTCCCATTGGCATTCTTGACCAACGCTTCAATATATGCTTTCCGTTATTGTTAAAACCGCGAAATACTCAAGCAAGCCCTTTTGGGGCTGGGTTACGTACAGTAATGCCAGACTATTGACTGACTGACTTGAGGAAGAAAGTTGAAAGCAACAGAACAAGAAGAAACGGAGCAAAGATTTTTTTGAATTTAATCTTTATAAGTAAATCGCATTTAAGCGTTTCTCAAGTACTATTGAGCGCCTTTCACACTCAATTTTATATAACTGTCGATCAGAAGTTCATGGCTATAGTTGAAATAGAACAAAGTTGCTTGTTAATCTCCAGCTAAACAAAGTCACGTGATTTAGCTTAAACAGTGACGAGAAAACTGCCGACACACACACACACACACACACACACACACTGATTGCTGCGCACTGATTTAGCGATGTATTCTGATTGGCTGGTGGAGAGAATACTGTATACCCCAAACAGACTGGGTGGGGGGCTGGTTTATACTGGGGTGGGGTGCTGGTCTATGCTGGGATGGGGGGCTGGCCTAGACTGGGGTGGGGGGCTGGCCTAGACTGGGATGGGGGGGCTGGCCTAGACTGGGATGGGGGGCTGGCCTAGACTGGGGTGGGGGCTGGCCTAGACTGGGGTGGGGGCTGGCCTAGACTGGGATGAGGGGCTGGCCTAGACTGGGGTGGGGGGCTGGCCTAGACTGGGGTGGGGGCTGGCCTAGACTGGGGTGGGGGCTGGCCTAGACTGGGGTGGGGTATTGGTCTAGACTGGGGTGGGGTGGCCTAGACTGGGGTGGGGGGTGGCCTAGACTGGGGTGGGGTATTGGCCTAGACTGGGGTGGGGTATTGGTCTAGACTGGGGTGGGGGTGGCCTAGACTGGGGTGGGGTATTGGTCTAGACTGGGGTGGGGTGTTGGTCTAGACTGGGGTGAGGTATTGGTCTAGACTGGGGTGGGGGCTGGCCTAGACTGGGGTGGGGTATTGGCCTAGACTGGGGTGGGGTATTGGTCTAGACTGGGATGGGGGCTGGCCTAGACTGGGATGGGGTATTGGTCTAGACTGGGGTGGGGTGTTGGTCTAGACTGGGGTGAGGTATTGGTCTAGACTGGGGTGGGGGCTGGCCTAGACTGGGGTGGGGTATTGGCCTAGACTGGGGTGGGGTATTGGTCTAGACTGGGATGGGGGCTGGCCTAGACTGGGATGGGGGTGGCCTAGACTGGGGTGGGGTATTGGTCTAGACTGGGGTGGGGTGTTGGTCTAGACTGGGATGGGGGGCTGGCCTAGACTGCAACGCACCGGTCAACCCGAGCATGGTCTATGGCAGAACCCCATTTACATGTACTCGTAATGCAACGGAACATTGTAAAATTCATTTATTTGTTGCACGCAAATGTGGATTTACGAGTAGTATGCTCAATTAGAGAACGCATAGCGCAATATGGGGTCTCGCCATTGACGAATTCGAAAAAAATCCGCGCTAGTGAAATCCCATTAGTATATTGGAATTTAAAGTTTCATTCTACAGTAATATTTTTTGTATTTTGTCGTAACTGCGAATTTAATTTTTTTAAACGAAATCCTTAACTAAACAAAAAACACGATTCTATTTCGGACTGGACAAAGGGCCGTCTTAATTTGATCGACCCCAGTGACCTGTCTGTTTTACTGCAGTACAGTATACTTAGTGCATAGAATTTGTTAATTTGTGCATTCTATTATGCAGATTTTGTCCAGGTAACTCGAAAAACCCTGAGAAAGTTGATATTGGAACAGTCATGTTGACAAAACAAGTTTAGATGCGGGTTATACTTTTTTGCTTCTGGTTTCTAGTGAAAAAGACCGACCCTAAACACTGCCGAGGTAATTAGTTCATTAGATAATTAGCTTTCTTCGATTTCGAAGAATCAACGCTGCCTTTTCAACCTGAACAAAATGCAGCTCGTAAATTACCATTTCGCTGATCCCAACTCATGATTCCAATTCATGATCCCAAACCCATGATACCAACTCATGATCCCAACTCATGATCCCAACTCATGATCCCAACTCATGATCCCAAATCCATGATCCCAACTCATGATCCCAAATCCATGATCCCAACTCATGATCCCAACTCATGATCCCAACTCATGATCCCAACCCATAATCCCAACCCATAATCCCAACTCATGATCCCAACCCATCATCCCAACTCATGATACCAAACCCATGATCCCAACTCATGATCCCAACCTATCATCCCAACTCATGATACCAAACCCATGATCCCAACCCATGATCCCAACCCATCATCCCAACTCATGATACCAAACCCATGATCCCAACCCATGATCCCAACCCATGATCCCAACTCATGATCCCAACCTATCATCCCAACTCATGATACCAAACCCATGATCCCAACCCATGATCCCAACCCATGATCCCAACCCATGATCCCAACCCATGATCCCAACTCATGATACCAAACCCATGATCCCAACTCATGATCCTTTGTTATGACTAACCTTTTGGCCCCTAACAACTTGTTTTTTATTTGGATCATAAAAGCATTGAAATAATTAGCTGTGCTTGTGTAAATTTGCTAAACAAGTTTATTTCCGTAAGTTAATCGCGGCTTAGAACGCGTATAGCTAGTTCTATTACAATATAAGCGGCTGTTATAAGTTGCTTCACACCTAGCGGAAAGCTTATACAAAGGCAAATAATAAATAACGCACTGACATAAAAACCAACTGGAACCCAAATGTAGTTATTAAGTGTATGCGGCCAAAATAGCAGAGCTAATCAGCTACACGTAG
Source organism: Macrostomum lignano (assembly GCA_002269645.1). Classification (NCBI taxonomy): domain Eukaryota; kingdom Metazoa; phylum Platyhelminthes; family Macrostomidae; genus Macrostomum; species Macrostomum lignano. Next base: position 56,702 of record NIVC01002413.1, read on the forward strand.
TTACAATCTTTTTCACCTATTTATATATTCGACCAAGAGGAATGGCTTCGGCATTGAACACTGTTTTATAAGCACCGCTTGTACCTTGTAAATATGTATATAGTGTTACTTCTGACTGATTGCAACACACTATATAGGGGTTGACAGGCAGTCAAAGTGTCTCTTGAGAGGCGTCAAGTGCCAGTAGGGACAGAGCTGGCTAATAAAGGACAGGCTAACAGGTGACCTGGATATTTTGTTAAAGGCTTGTGAAGAGACAAAAAGCATGAGAGATAATCTCGGAGTCAATAGTGATAATTATTGTATTAATAATAATATTTGCAGGAGAGCTTTGGGCACGATTCCGCTGGCTCTTGAGCCAGGCACATAAAATCAGGCCATGGGGTTGGCCCTCATGGGTCCATTCCAAATCCGCAACCTGAATCGATTTCAAATGCATCTATTAGCACTTTTAGAACGCACCGTTATTTATTAGTAGTTACCTGTCCGTCCTGATATTGGTAAAATACTCCAAAAATCCCCAATCGAAACATTTCCATCAAATTTTAGCCAACTTTCACAGAGTTGAAACACATTCCGGATCAGTTATTTGGTAAATCAACTTTAATAACTCTTTTTTTGCAATGGCGGCGCAATCAAGTAGATTAAGTAGGCAGTGCGAGAGCAATTAACGCATTACCAAACCTGCGAATACGCTTTTTTCGGCTCATTTTTCATTCCTCTGATCAATTGCATTTTTCGAGTGTGCGCCCTTAGCGACTTCAATAACAGTTCGCAACATTATACGGTCACAGTGCTGCAATAATGCGCGAACTTACCTACTGATTAACGAGTCTAACAGTAGTAAGCTTTGCATTTTATTTACCCAAAATGATGAAGTTGTGTTTTTCTGATTTAATTTTTCACTATTTTAGGACAATTCTAACAGCGAAAACAAGAACCAGCTGTCAGTCTATCTTTACTATTTGAAGCTGATGTCACAGGTAAGAATTTTCATGGGAAACAGGACTGAGGCTGTGATAAAATAGGAAAATGTATTTGCTCGTATTCTCAGCCAATCAGAAATCAGCTGCACACCCTCCCCCCTCCCCAACCCCCATAACCTACAGCGCATGGTTGTAGACGACTCTCCCGCTCGCCTATTGGACGGCTTGGCAGCTTCGCTCCGCTCTCAGCCAATCAGCTTCGTTCGCGCTTTCCTAGACGGCGGCGGCCTGGACGCCCTAGCCGAGGTGCTGGCCATAGACAGCTACGATGATGCGATAGCGGTGAGCCTCCTGCGCTGCCTCTACTGCGCTATGAACAGCCAGTTAGGCAGAGACGCAGTTTCCGAGCATCCCAGCTTAGCCGACTCGTTGCTAGGCGCCCTAGTAACCAAAGTGAACAGCCACGCCAAGCTGTACGCTAGCAACATGCTAGCCGTGCTAGCTTTGGGCCCCGGCTGGCATCGGGTCATGCGAGCCTTTGATCGACAAGCTATCGCTGGTGGTCGACGATTTCACTTGCTGGTTCGCGAGCTGGCCTGGGCGGTCAGCGTTGACCTTGCAGTGTCCCTGCTGGCGCTGATCAACGCCCTGCTGCACTGTGCGCCACCGACTCATCAGACAACGCTCCTCCGCGCTTCTAGCGATCGGTCAGTCGATCAGCATCTGCGTCAAAGTCAGCTGCGTCGACGATTGCTGCTCCGCGCCGACCTGCGCCGCTGGGGCATCGACCAGCTGCTGGCGGAGTCGCCACATCGTCAGGCGCCGAATTTCGCTCGCCAGTGCGACGCGTTTCGCAGTCTGGCAGCCGACGACGCCGCCGAGATGGCCGCCTGGCTGTCGGAGTCGGCGCCAGATTCGAACGATCTCGCCTCTACCATAGAGATGCTTGACGACGGTTGTCATGGACGCGCGATGCTGGAGAGTTGCGGCCTGATGCTGGCCGAGAGGCGGCAAGCACGGCTTCGACTGGCCGCCCTCATGATGGAGCAACTGTGCCAACAGCCTGCAGCTGACATTGACTATCCTGATGTTGTCGATGTCGACGAAGTTGACGGAATCGTCGATGAAAATGACTCAACGATTCGTCTGCTGCCTGGTTTATGCGTAAATCGGGTAGAGCGCCGACTCGAGGAGCTGGAGACGGAACGTGGCAAGCTGTCAGAGCAGATCGACGAGCTTCGACACCGGGGTCAGCTGATGCAGGAAGATCTGGAAGCTGGAAAGCGATCGCTGGCCGGAAAGGATCAGCTGTTGGAAGCGCAAGCCATGGAGATTGACCGGCTGAGGGAAACAGTGAAGCTACTGGAGTCACGCATGGTGACTAAAGGTGATTGAAAGTGGATTACGAGCGGACTATCTAGGGTTGGGGTCAAGGTTGGAGGACTGTCTAGGGTCGGGGTCAAGGTCGGAGGACTGTCTAGGGTCTGGGCTAAGTCCGGAGGACTGTCTAGGGTCGGGGTCAAGGTCGGAGGACTGTCTAGGGTCTGGGCTAAGTCCGGAGGACTGTCTAGGGTCGGGGTCAAGGTCGGAGGACTGTCTAGGGTCTGGGCTAAGTCCGGAGGACTGTCTAGGGTCGGGGTCAAGGCCGGAGGACTGTCTAGGGTCTGGGCTAAGTCCGAAGGACTGTCTAGGGTCGGGGTCAAGGTTGGAGGACTGTCTAGGGTCTGGGCTAAGTCCGGAGGACTGTCTAGGGTTGGGGTCAAGGTTGGAGGACTGTCTAGGGTCTGGGCTAAGTCCGGAGGACTTCTAGGGTCGGGGTCAAGGTCGGAGGACTGTCTAGGGTCTGGGCTAAATCCGGAGGACTGTCTAGGGTTTGAGCTAAGTCCGGAGGACTGTCTAGGGTCGGGGTCAAGGCCGGAGGACTGTCTAGGGTCTGGGCTAAGTCCGGAGGACTGTCTAGGGTCGGGGTCAAGGTCGGAGGACTGTCTAGGGTCGGTATCATGGTCGAACTTACTGGAGGCGTGGTCAAAGACTGACTGTCTAGGGAAAGGGTCAAGCGCAGAATGTCAAGCGTCGGGGTCAGGAGGTCTAGACCGACAGTAAAGACAAAGACCTTGAAAAATTACCGCTTCTGGTGTCAAAACTGAACATCGCAGCGTTATTTAAACAAATTCAACTTTTAGACAAAACCGATGCGACTTCTTCGTCAGCTCCTCCGGCACCTCCGCCAGCACCGCCTCCAGCTCCACCGCCGCCACCACCGCCACCGCCGCCGCCGCCGCCGCCACCGCCGCCACCGGGCGGTCCGCCAGCCTCCGGCACTGCGGCCCCGAAATTCGCCAGGCCTCGTGTCCGAGTTCGCCGATTTCACGCACCGCTGCTGCAGTCGGAGCCTGGCTCAGACAGCCTGTGGTCTCGGGTCAGCGTTGAGCAGGTGACGCTAAAGTGGCAAACTGTGTACTCTTGTCTTCTGTTTCGTGCTTGGTTTTTAGGTGTACGGTTTTCTATGGTTTCCATAGTAGGAGCCTCAATAAGTAAAATTTTGCGATCAATTAACCAAACAATCAATTCAATCAATCTGCGAATAAAAAAATAAATCTTTCAGTCACACATAAATCAATCAATCAATCAATCAGTCAATCAATCAGTCAGTCAATCAATTATTCAATAAGTCAATCAATCAATTGTTAATCAGTCAGTCAATCAGTCAGTCAATCAAATAATCAATAAGACAATTAATCAATCATTCGATCGATCAATCAACTAATCAACTATTGCATAATTAAGCAAAAAATCAAACAACTAATTGTCAGTCAATCAATCAGTCAATAAATCAATCAATCAATCAATCAACAGGCCATCTCCGAGATCAATCTGCGCGATATTGAGCGAGCATTCGGCGACAAGCCGACAGCCTCGGACGACTTGGCGGACGGCGAAAATCAGCTGTCGGCAGATGGACAGCAGGGCCAGCTTTCCCTATTGCACCAGCGGATGACTGACAACCAGCCGCCCGCAACCAGCCAGCATTTAAGCCAGCGTTCGTCAACTTCCTACGCGAAGATTCTGAGTCCGGAACGGCGGAAAGCCTTGGAGATTTTGTTGCAGAGCTTGCGAATGTCGCAGATTGACGATCAAAAATTGATCGAAGCTGTGGCCAGCATGGACGCTGAGAACTGCCTGTCCGGACACCTGTGTCAGCAGCTTCTAGCCGTTGCTATGCCAACGCAGGATGAAGCTGCGCAGTTGAAACGGGCAGCGTCTGCTAAGCTGCCACTGGTAAGATGCTTAGTAGATGTGGCATGCCCAAGTGGCCTTGTAGAAATGTCAATACTAAGTTTACCCTTTTATAATTTCTGTTCACGTCGCCATCAATTGAGCCATCGCAATAGCACGACTGGTCTTCTACAAAAAGACGAAAAAATTCATCGAGTTTACCCAATGGAAACGGTACCTAAGCCAAGAAGCGTCCCAGAGTCACTTGCGTCGCCCTAGAGTCGTTTCAGAGTCATTGCAAATGACACAGGTAAATTAGGAAAGAAGTGACTCTAAACGAATCAAAAACGACAAGATGTCACGGTACAAGTGGCAAAAAAGTCGTCAAAGAGTAATCTAAGAATCACTTTGAATCGTTTTATTGGCTGCGACTCTGAAACGACTCTGGAATCGAATTTGAGGCGTGCTAAAGTCTCTGTAGAGTAGTCACTGAGTTGTGTTTGAAGCGCATTTGCGTCGTTTGATGACTTAGAGTTTCAACGGTGTTCTCCAATCGCTAAAAAGTCGCAGAAGAAGTGCTTTAGCGTCACTGTAGAATCGCTAGTGCGTCACTTCTGAGACGCTCTGGACGCCTTACAGAGTCGGATCGTTACAATTATGCAATAAACACTCAGTCCTATTGAACTTTACTTGCACTCTAGCTAGCCTATACATACTCTCGTACCAACTTAGAAGAAAGTTCTCAACACAACGATTCTTGAATGAATTTCTTGCGATTCTTTTACATGAGACGTTGCATGAGATGCGTTCGAGTCGTTAGTAAGTCGCAAGAATCGCGACAGAGTTTCCAGAATAACAAGAGAATTTTTAGCGATTATTGTCACGGCATCGTTTTCAACGGGTTATCCTTTTGTCCACAGCCCCACAGGCCTGCCATCAAGTAATAGTTTAAATAAACTTTGTAAAAGCAACCTTGCATAGGTCCGTCCAATGCAGAAAAGTCTATTTACGAGTTGGGGCATCAACTTGCGGGCAGTACGACGATCGGTACGTATGATGCCGCCTGCCAACTGGAGTCGTCAACGGCTCAGGAGGTCGATTGGCCGCTTCGTTGACGTCAAAATCGAGGCAATACGCAAAATGCATAAATTAGCCTGATTGCATTGCGTTAAGCTGGGTTTTTACCATAGACAAACTCAGTTGAAAACTGCTTCGTTTAGACTTTCAACCATAGATCTTATATTCCCTAGATAGGCCACTTTTGTATGGCGGCAATAGGGAACGCGCGACCACTTGTGCGAAAAAAGCCGACATGGGTTGCTTAAATTTTGAGTTCAGTAGCTTATGGACATAGACGCTAGTTTTTTGAGAATTGAATAAAGCTTCGCATGGATTAATTAAAAAGCTACTCAATTGAACTAAAAATGATGAATTCACATGAATTCACTGCAGAGACTACTGACAAAATTGAGTTCAGTCGTTGATTTTCGCGCTGTCGCGAGAAGCGAATTTTTTTACATTAGCTTCTATGGCCACATAATCGGTTAATGATAGGCCCATCTTGTGTATATATGGTATATATTCCCCATTTATTTTGATGTCTAGCGGTCAAAGCAAGAGGTGTCTCGTTTATTGACCGGCGAAGCCGAGGCGAAGCCGAGGTCAATGATCGAGACACCGAGTGCTTTTGGCCCTAGACAGCTAAATGAGTGGGGAATATGATATGTATCCCCCGTTCGGTATGTTGGCTGCTAGCGGGGATGAGGGGGCAGATTGCTCGCTGGGGGTGTGGGGGCGAAGCCCCACATTTAGGCCACAGACAAATTTTAATTTATTTGCATCGATGCACAGTGAGGCAAACTAGCAAAAAGTCAAGGGGAACTAAAATACAAAAGAACTATAAAAAGTAACAATAAAAAATGAAAAGTATAAATTACGTTTTTAGTCTATGGCACAAAGCTGAAGGCTAATCTAGAAAGAAATTACTGCACGTCGAAGTAAAGTTATTTGTGCAGCAAAACTGCAAGCCGGGAGACTTATACGACTGAGAGACGTGCTGATTTTATCGACAAATAAGCCAAGAGATATGTCTGGACAGTCTGGTGCTCGACATCAAATCTTGTCGGATGCAGAAGCTGATGCGCTGGTAAGTGCAACAGTACCACCAAATACGGTCAAGAAGAGTGCGTGGATGATATCGACGTTTAAAGAGTGGCACGAATGCAAAAAAGAAGACTGGGCAAAGAATGGCGGCTCCTCTCTGATGGTATTGAAATCTATGGACGAATTTACTAGGTCCGACTTGAACTATTTGCTGAAACTTTTCATCCTTGAGGTAAGGAGTAAGAAGCATGAGCGCTACTCGGCTGGAACTCTCAAGGACTTCGTGTCTATGCTGCAGTATGAAATGCGCAATGTCTACGGAAAGGACTGGAGCCTTTGGACGGATGTTCAGTTTGCTGAAAGTAGAAAATCGCTGGATGCGGCTATGAAGCTATCAACTGCGGAAGGAAAAGGAGTCGGGCTAAAAAAGTCAGAGCCTGTGACGAAATCTATCGAAGGAAATCGAACGAACTTTATATCACACATTTTGTGTCCTACAGTTGTAATTAAGCTTTTGTGTGTTACACTTTTTTGCTAGTTTTTGTTAGTCTATGGTTGTTGTCTCGAATTTATCAGCCCGCGGGGCAGCGGGAAATAAATGATTTATTCACCTAGGGAAATAAATGAAAACATGCGTCACATAGACACTCGCCCGGGGCAAAAGGGGGATACATGGACTTTGCTTTCTTCCTAATTGTAAATTAAACAAGTATCGTATGTTCAAGTAGTGCTAAAAAATTGGAACCTTCCTACCTTGGTATTGCATTTTTCGAGTGTAGCGAGTGTAAGCCCTTAAACATCTCAACTTACTTTTCATATCTCAGGGCCAAGCAGCAACTTTCATGCTGCGCCTCAGCTCGGCACCGCAGTTCACCGAGAAGCTCCGAGCTCTCGCCTTTCGTCACGGATTCGCCGAAAAGTCCATCGACTGCCGCAATCACCTGGCGCTGCTGTCGGCCGCCTGTCGTCAAGCGCTGGAAAGCCGAGCCCTGAGGCGTCTCCTGACTTTGACAGCGGCCTTGGTGGCCCTGCTTGGCCCGAGTCCAAATCAGGCGCTCCGAGGCGTCCGGGTTTCGGGTCTGTCCCGGTTGCTGGACGCCAGGACGACTGGAACGTCGGCATCGTCGAAGGCCGCGTCTACGTCAACTTGTTCAACGGCGTTGCACTTTTTGTTGGCATTCGATTCCAGTTTGATGGCGCTTCCGTCGCAACTGCAGAAGCTGGCGCAGGTGAGTGAAATGAGATGACGCCACACGGCAGCTGCGACAAAACGGCAAAGAAAAGTTACAAGCTCGAAACTAAAAGAGGACAAAATGACACATGATGGAGGACAAAATGACACATGATGGAGGACAAAATGACACATGATGGAGGACAAAATGACACATGATGGAGGACAAAATGACACATGATGGAGGACAAAATGACACATGATGGAGGACAAAATGACACATGATGGAGGACAAAATGACACATGATGGAGGACAAAATGACACATGATGGAGGACAAAATGACACATGATGGAGGACAAAATGACACATGATGGAGGACAAAATGACACATGATGGAGGATAAAAACACATAATGAAGGACAAAATGACACATAATGGAGGACAAAATGACACACGATGGAGGACAAAATGACACATGATGGAGGACAAAATGACACATGATGCAGGACAAAATGACACAGTCAAGTGGAACAAGTTATTAAAAAAATTCTATTCTACAGGCCGCAAGATCTCCGACGCCACGAGAACTCGCCGAAGAGGTTGCCTCTTTAAGTTCGGCATTCACTGACGCCGTTCGCGCCCAATTGGCGCCAGATACTGGGCGCCAAATTGGCGCCGAGTTGCGTAGTCTACAGTCGGCGCTAACCGAATGCCAGGCCTTGTGGGAACAGCTACACAGGTGAGTGACGTGAATGCTTAGTATATTTAAGAACTTCACATGTGAGTCCAGGTAACCATGTACCTACGTACACTTCGAATGTGTGTCTACAGGTGAGGTCCTAGCTTGATCAGGTCAATTAAGTCAATCAAGTGGATAATTCAATTAAAAAATCAGCACCAAATTTCAGAAATGAAGTTCTGTTGCCAGATTATTTGCTTTGAAATTCTCTACTTCTACTGCAGTTCTGTGACAGTGGCTTTGATTGGCTTTATTGTCTATGGCCGAGAGCAGTTCTTTGGCAGTGGCTTTGATTGACTTTATTGTCTATAGCTGAGTGCAGTTCTGTGACAGTGGCTTTGATTGGCTTTATTGTCTATGGCCGAGAGCAGTTCTGTGATAGTGGCTTTGATTGGCTTTATTGTCTATGGCCGAGTGCAGTTCTGTGACAGTGGCTTTGATTGGCTTTATTGTCTATGGCCGAGAGAAGTTCTTTGGCAGTGACTGCTGCTGCATCGAATGGGGACCACTTAACCCCAAAAATGTGTTTCCATTCAGTTCCAAGCCAAGACCGCGAAATCCTCAGGTACCTGTCCGAGCCGCAGGATGATCCCACGCTGCTCCAGGAGTTGGCCCGCTTCGCCCGAGAGGTGGCCAAAGCCAGTCATCAGATGAAGCTGGAACAGCAGCAGCAGACACGACGCCAACAGCAACAGCAAAAGCAACAAAAGCAGCAACAGCGGCCAAGTAGTCAGCAACAATTGCAAAAGCAAACAATGCAGCAGAAACAACAACAACCGCAACAACAGATTCACCGACAGCAGTCAGAGGGTGAGATGGACGATTTAATTAGCGCACTACAGTCTGGTAATATTTTTTCTGCTAGAAGAAGAACTCGAATTGTTGCTCCATCGTCGGAAGACAGCGTGGCTTAACTCTGAGCATTTCGTGATTTCTGCCAAAGAGTCCCAAATCGAGTTTGTCTAGAGTCCCGAATCTAATGTGTCTAGAGTCCCGAATCAAGTGTGTCTAGATTCCCGAATATAGTGTGTCTAGAGTCCCGAATGGAGTGTGTCTAGAGTCCCGAATATAGTGTGTCTAGAGCCCCGAATCTGGTGTCTCTAGAGTCCCGAATATAGTGTGTCTAGAGCCCCGAATCTGGTGTCTCTAGAGTCTCGAATCTAATGTGTCTAGAGTTCCGAATGGAATGTTTCTAGAGTCTCAAATCTAATTTGTCTAGAGTCCCGAATCTAAGGTGTATAGAGTCCCGAATGGAGTGTGTCTAGAGTAACGAATTTAATGTGTCTAGAGTCCCGAATCGAGCGTGTGTAGAGTAACGAATCTAATGTGTCTCTGGAGTCCCGATTTCTAAATTAGAACTAATGGTGCTAATGTATTTCTTCACTAGATTACACGTTCCATTGCAATCAAATTGACTGTTTACATGTATATAACTATCGTTGCATGAGGCTTGCCTTCCTATTTTTAAATGGCTATAGCAATTTTAAATTTTTAAGTCAATGCGGCCCAGGATCAAGCAGTTTAATTGCTAGCGTGAAAATCAAGCTTGGCTCGGAAAAGGGGGTCTGAGGAGCAGCCAAGTTGAGAGTTTGGACTCGGCAATCAATCCTTTTCACAGTGAGTTCTTCCTGTATTGCTAAGCCAACGTCTGCTGTTAGATGGCATACGAAAAATCAATGGACATAAACCTTTTGTTTTCTTTATACATGTACGTCCAGTCACCTCTTTCGACGGCAGCGACAATCAGGTCGTGCACTTTTCGTTGCTTACCCATGCTCTACCCAGGTTCTCCTTCGTCTGCCATATTCATATGCTTGTCTGATGGAAACTGTTATTGTCTATGGTCCATGGCTGGCACTATTCTCTCCAATTGGCTGCTCCCTGCAGACCCATTTGGGCCATAGACAATGAAAGCAATTCTTTAATAGCTTGATTCTCCCGCTAGGGATTAAACTGCTTGCAGCTCCCTGACTCAGTTGGCTTGAAAAAATATTAAAATGCAATCTTTTGTTACTTGCAAACTTCTCCAGTCCTTTAAACATGTATCTAGCTAAAATACATGTACATATAGACAAATGTGTATCTCTTCTTTAAATATGCATGCTATCTGCTTGTTAGCTTGTTAGATAAATGCAGGCCAGTTTTTATAGAGCTTACATGTTATGGCTAATGACCAAATGTAAAACGCTTGGCTACCATCATTCTGTAAAGCTGCTTTGTTTTAAAACTACGTCTTTTCATTGATTGGCTGTCTTACTTTTCTTGTACACACCAGTTTATTGTTTTTGTTTTTTAAATGCAATCTAAATGTCGATTTTCGATTGTTTTGTTGAAATTAAAATTTTAAGAAAACTTTCCATATATCCGGAAACTAGGATGAAAGGACGTTTGTAGTTACTGTTGGTCTGTACTAATTTAAACAAACAATGTCTATAAAAAGTGGTTTACAACCCAATTTTGGAAACTAATTAACCTGGAAATGACACATTTAAATATAACATGCGTTTAACTAATAAATTAGTAGCTAAAATTTTGGTACAAATTATTTTTTCATTTTTAGTGTCCAAAATGGAAGCTTGACTTAGAATCTTAAACAATATTAAATTTAGTTCTCGCAATTTCCACTGCTTCATCAAACTGTTTCAGTTTCTAATTGAGCTATTTATACTATCAAATTTGTTTTTTTGCTTAACTAAACTAAAAAAATGTTGCATTTTTGAAATGCTTAATGCAGATGCATGTACAAATCGAGCCATCGCAATCTTCTTAATGTTTTTCTCTTCGCTGTGATACATCACGGATGTTACTCTTAATCTCATTACGTGCATTCTTTTATCCATTTTAATTTAGCCTACCAAGTACAGCAATTACAGTTGCATATTATGTGCATACATACAATCGCATGTATAAACTACGTGTAGCTACTAAAAGAACGCAAACTATTCTTTTATCTGACTTCTATCCTGTATATAAAATGTAGCTAGTTACTGCACAAAAATATCTGTCAGTTGAAGTGCTTTAAAACGTGTGCAATTTTCAAGTACATGCCAAATAAAGAAAATATTAAAAATATACGCGTACGTCCCATTGGACTTATGAATAAATTAATATTTTAATAAGAACTTTCTACCTAGTTGTCTAGGGCTAATGGTAATTAACATATGATTTTCAATTTTTTCATTGAAAAACACACATAGCAGGCACTAAAACTACATGTACCTGCAAAAATTGTTTGCGATTCTTGGTTTCGACTCCTCTTAAGGATTGCACAGTTAGGAACACTTATTTTGTTATCCTTGAATTGCATGGTTAATCCTCTATTGGATGACCTGTGCAGTCCGCACAGTTGTACCACCCTCTTAAAACCACATGCAGCTTTCCTTGTATTGGGTATAGCTATAGCCAATCAATTTATGGCAACTGTCTACATGTACATGAGCAAGCACTCTGACCTTCTATGCAGACTCAGTAAACATTATGTGAACGAGTGGCGTACTACGCTGAACCTGACAGGTAACCCTACGGATGAGCGCAGGAACGGGCTACGGTAGGTCTTTGCTACCGGAGTCGCTGTTGCCAGAAAGTTTCAGCATAGCACTAGTAGTCAGCACAGCCGATGTTGTGACTGTGAGGTTCGCTAAACGATCAACCGTCGACTCTCCCAACGGATGCTGTTATCGAGGTTGCAGCCCGTGCTGGATCCGTACGGTACCAGCGATCTGAGCTAGCAGAACAGGTCCAGACCCAACTTTCATTGTGGTGGTAAGAAATACACGAATAGATCCTGATTGTTATCATCTTCATAGATCGCAAGAAAGCATTCGACTCGGTCGTCAGGTCTGTGCTCCCAATGATGCTCCGTTTTCTTTCCGTGTCCTGCAGTTACCTCGCCTTGATGATGACCTCAACCATCGAGGGCGCTTGGCTACAGCTGGACATTCTGGTTGCCATGAAGTTGTGGCGAGTGTCGGCCATGTGGTCAACACCCCAGAATACCGTCGTGTTCTGTGTGATGGACGGCATGGAAGTCTGGGATTTAATGCTAAGGTGCTGACGAACTTCCGCGATGTCCGCATTTCGGAGAACTCGGCGGTCTGCTCCCCAACGTTTGCCTGGCCTAGCTGTCTTTCGTGCAGTGACAGCAGCGGTCCTGTTTGTTTAAGACCCTTTGATCAGTATCTGAGTGCTAGGAGGCGACGTTGTTCCAGGAGGTGGTTGCAAACGTCCAGCTTTACTGTACAACACCCGGGACCTGGACTCTAACGGACTGCATGGCCTGTCCCGTCCAAGCGACCTGTTGTGCAGTCGGCGACTCCAGCTGGCAGGCCGCATCATCCGCGCCGAGTCGCACTGCCCGCAGCCGGTGCAGGAGGTTGGGCAGCTGACGCTGCAGGATATCATAACTACCAGCGAGGTTTGTTTCTTTTGGTTTTTGGAAATTTAAAGTTTTTGGATTCTTACTACTTAGATCATACATACATGTACGCTCGTACTACGTCCAGATTTTAAAATCGAGTGAACTACTAACAGTAGGATAAACGTAAGTAATGACTATTTTCTTATATCATATTTCATATCAAGCTATATTGATCTATAATGAAACTTAAAAGAAGTAATTAGTATCAATTTCTCACTAGTGCGCTGTGACCTACGAGTATAATTTGATCCAAACTGATTCGATGAAATCATGAGTACCATTGCGCTTGCAATATCCTACACTACTGTATCCTCATGTTTAACGAGACGAGTTATTATTGGATTTAATTGGAATTGAGTTGCTTAAGTTAACTGCTACTCAATGTTAACATTTGAATTTATCTCGAATTTCGTTTGTAAACATCCTTCAATTCCCGGGGGGCGGTTGACTCTGGACAAAATATTAGTGTGAAGCTCTGGAATCGCAAGACCTGTGTTAATCGCGTTTGCTGTACAATTAATTTTTATGATACCTTAGAAAGACCGTAAACATAGTTGATGCGGGATGCAGGAATAATGCAGGAATTGGAAACTGGCAGAATAATCTTCTGCTGTCCAGGAGGCCTGCGGGAAGTGCCGACACTAGCAGCTCCAGCCTACCTCAGCTGTGCATGGGTGAGTGAGCTGGGCTTTGATTTGCCGCCTCTGCACTTTGCAGCACCGCAACCGAACATATCGCTCCCTCCGTTCCAGATGAGGGAGACGGTGAAGTGCTGGACGACTTTCCAGCGCAGAGTCGACGGCTCCGTCAGCTTCAACTGCAGCTGGTCGGAATACGTGAGCGGATTTGGTCAGGGCGAGAGTCTCAACTACTGGATGTGGCTGGAGAGGCTGCACCAGCTCACCGCTCACCGCCACTGGGCTGAGAATGCTCCGTTCTCTGTTGCCACAGCGGCCGATAAGTACAAGTGCTCGATGGGACCTCTGGACGCGACCAAATCGAGTGTTGGACAGCGCACTGAACTGCGCTGGTCTCCTAACAACCAGTTCTTCACCACATTTGATTCCGACAACGACATGTTCAGTAGTGACAAATGCGCAAAACAGTTTTCGTGTGGCTGGTGGCACGGCTACTGCACCTTCGTCAACCCGATTGGAGTCTACCGTGAATATCCAGATATTTACGAAGAACAAGGAGTCTATTACTACCTAAACGACACGGGAGTCCTATATTTTAGGTACTCTATGAAGAGCTTCGAATGTCTAACAGTCAGGAATTGACAAATCGCGTGGCAGTGTTGAGAAGTCTATTATGAAGACTTGGAGGCTTAAAATAAGTAAGACAAGTGAATAGTGAATACTGTATAGTGAATAGTGAGTAGTGAATAGTGAATAGTGAATAGTGAATAGTGAATAGTGAATAGTGAATGGTGAATAGTGAATAGTGAATAGTGAATAGTGAATAGTGAATGGTGAATAGTGAATGGTGAATAGTGAATACTGAATACTGAAAAGTGAATGGTGAATGGTAAATAGTGAATACTGAATAGTGAACACTGAATAGTGAGTGGTGAATAGGGAATGGGTCTCATCCTAATGTCTATGAGTCCCATTCTAATGTCTATGAGTCCTACTTTACTACTTAATTGTCTATGAGTCCTACTTAATTGTCTATGAGTGCAATTCAAACATTCGTGATTATGACTTTAACTTTTATTTATTCACCGTATTTCTTCTAGTTTAACTGTACAATTTGAAAATTTCCTGCGAATAGCGACCATATTTTGTACTTTCCAACTTACAAGAATGTTAATGAGAGTTTTTATTACGTTTCTCTTACGGCTGCATTGTGTGTGAAAATTATTTAGAACTGTTTTAATCCCTATACAAATTTAAATCTTAAACTACTTTGAAAGTCGTTTACTCGTCATAATAAAAACAATTTCGTGTGTTTATAGCGAATTTAAATAAAAGAGTTATAAATTTATTATTCTAACGTGGTCAACCGTTAGAAATGATGAAAGCAAGAACGAAATTAAAGATACTATACCAGAGAGTAATTGAATGAGATGTTTGTTGAGTAATTAATTCCCCCTGACGATTTATTTTGCTGCACTGCAACAAGGCAACGCAGACACAAAATTAAAAAACGAGCAAACTTTCTGTTGCAAACCTTCTAAAAAATCAAGTCGCTAGTCCTCCGCACCGTCGAGATATTCGACGATTCTGCCAGAAGGTTGTATTTTTCCTATAAGCGCTGGTGTATTCAGTACACCCCTGTGCGCCAATCAGCACTGCGCCTAAGTGCGTGCAGCCTTGGCAAGCCTTCAAATTTCATCAGCACGTCGACTACATGTGACATGTGACTGCATCAGCTCTGACTTCGTTGGTCACTGGCCTTCGCCCAGGCGGAGCTTCTGGACCTTCAACTGGTGGCACCAGATGACTATGGACACCCTGTTTGCAAAATTCTCGAGTTTCACTGATCAAGCCTCGACAGTGGACAAATCACAACTGCTGGACATCCTCAGCTAGTCTCTCGAGAATTCCATCATTACCCCAACAGAGAGGGGGCAGCGAAACAGCATCAAGATGTCTGGAGCTTCGGCGTGGGACCAGCAAGTACATGTGTAGTAGCTGTCATATCCTCACAAAGATACGGGACGAAGCACGTAGTCTACAACCACGAGGAAGAGCAGAAGGGGCCAGCGCGTCGCCCTGAAAAACGCCTCAGCTGGTGCCGAATTATTCTCGTGGGGCCGTCCCGCTGTCGACGGGTCAATTGCAGCTGCCTCGATGACAGAGCGGATGGTGCATGATGGCAACCTGCTCAGTAGTGGACCTGCTTTGGAGGCTCAGCAGTAGCGGGTCAAGGACTTCTAGACTAACAGGACGCACCACTCCAAATTTGTGCAAAAAGTTTAGAAGGCCAGTTTTTCTTTTTTTCGACCCTGACTCTTCAGAAGTAGATGCATGCATTGATTAATTTGTCGTTCATCTAGCTCTGCATGCCAAGTATAGAAGGCCAGTGTAATGGGCATACAGGCCTAAGAAGGAAAGTATATTGGAGTCTTTGGAGAATAAGCTGCATGTTTATGGCAATTCGCGATGCAATGCAAAGATAAAAATATTGATAAGGGCATTTAAATTAATATATAATGCAGTTAACAACAGAAAGAAACAAGAAACTGCTTGGTTTTGCTTCATTTTTGTACGACGGAAATGCGCATGCTTTGCTGTAACAGGCCTTTTAAACTTTTTCCACAATCGGCGAGTGTCCGTCCTTCTTGGTCTAGAAGTCCTTGCAGCGGGTTGAGGCCGGAGGCAGGAGAGGCGGTCGTGCAGAACTGCGTTAAGAAGCTTCCATGCTGTGTATTCCAGCGCGATGCCCCGTTGGTTTTCCACTGCAGCAGGTGCATGCAGTGCAGGGAGGCACCTTTTTTCGGCAAGGGATCGGAGACAATCTTGGAGCTGCGCCATAATTGCTGAGGAACTGAGGTGGCCTCGTTGCCTCCAAAGCTTGCAGTGCTTGTTCAGCAGGCTGGTGATGATTGGAGTGAGCTCGACAGACAGCTCGAGAACCCTGGGGAGGGGATGCGTCCACCCCAGCGGCGGCATCAATGCAGCGGAACATCTCTCTGTGGTTCTCAATTAAGTTGAAATTCTATTTTTTTTCGCAGACTGAAGTCTATTTGCACCTCTAAAAATTTGAATTGGATGTTGAATACTTCCGCTCCGCACATCCCCCATAATCTGAAATACTAATAACTGCGTGCCTGCTAATGACGTGACACCAATGCAAACGTACGTTACTAAGGATTTTATTAAGTTTGAATTTATTAAATTTAGATATGTTATTTAAAAAACTAAAAAAAGTTCATTCAGAAACTAAATAAACTAAATATTTTGTTTTAACTATTTGCAAGTAAATTCAAAACTTTGATTTTAATGATTTTAGTTCGTTTTTTTGCAGCCATCCAGGGAATACACTGACTGACTGACTGCAGTCAGTGACTGGCATGACTGGAAGTTGTAATATTTCACGATCGTTTGTCATAATTAGAGTAATGACAAAAACACAAAAATATTGGCTACGTTAGACTCGCGCTAGGCACACAGGACAGCACAGGAAAAACATGTCTACATTTCGATGATATCAATCTCAATCAGATTGCCTTAGCCTTAAGTCTACCCTTATTGTTGTTTTTAGGCCCTATTAATCGAAGGACAGTTTTTCAGCGTCAGATAGTTTTTATGGATCAACAATTCTGGACAGCAATTCTAGGCACTAGGCCTATCTAGATAATAGATGTTTTTTTTCACTTTTTAAGTTTAGTTTTTTAGTTGAACTTCAAGGTATCATTAGGCCTGTCAAAGATAGTTATGTCTAGCACTAGTAAAAAGTTAAGGCTTACTAGTCAGTTGGCCTAGCATTAGATTTAAAAATAAATATTATGGGCTTATGAATAGCTAGAAACTTTATAGCCTTTACTATACTTATAGCCTAACACTAATATATCCTAGGCCTAATGTGCAGTATAGTTAAGTAGGCCCCTATAGGGCCTAGATCTAGCTAGGCGCTTATGCCTATCGGTGCAAATGTGCAGGCATGGATCCAGAAAATTTTTGAGGGGGGGGGCAAGCCGGCAAGCTAAACCAAGCATTAGGGGAGGGGGGCTAGGCCTATAAGTATAACTACAATAGAGCTGTCAAAATTAGAGATTTTATTCGAGACGAGATTCGAGACGAGAAAGGCTTATAAGTCAAGAATTTCAAGACAAGACAAGACAAAGTAAATCTAAAAAATATATTTCAGAATTGCATCTTGTCTTGCTCTTATCTTGCCTTATCTTGTCTTAAATTTCTTGATAAGATACAATTCTATAATATATTTTTTAGATTTTCCAGAATACTTTCTTAATTCTAGTTTAAATTCTTTGCTATTTATTCATAAGAACTTATGCTTGTAGCATATAGGCATTTGGCCCTACTGTACTATGTCTATTACTAATTCATCAAAAGACCTGTGTAGATTGTCTTCAAGTCTGCTATGATATACCTTGCTGCAGAACTGAAATGATAACTAACATACATGCGCAACCTCCAAAATTCAGTCAGCCATGTGACTTATTTTTAACAAAAATGTGACTTGCATGTAAAAAACCGTAAAGCAAAATGAATGCAACTTTGGGTAAATGGCAGGAGTAACTATAACTCTTTTATTAAGCCAAAATGCCTCGTCAGCTACTTAGTACTACTACTTGGATGTTAGTACTAAGTAGCTGACAAGGCACTTTGGCATTTGGGCATTTTTGCGACTTCTTTGGTTGGTCGCCAAATCGGTCGGCCGGATTGGCCGACTCGGCCGACTGTTGCGCATGTATGATAACTAAAAGAGTGCATATGCAATGCAAACTTGAATATAATGACGTTCGTTAAATAACTGCTTAACATTGGCTAGATTTTACCATTTGAAAATTGCCCTATCAAGTGTGTTACAACAAACAGACATTGTATTTATATGAAAATTTGCTCCCCTTTTTATATCTTATCACTTAAAAGCTTTTGAAAAAGGTATCAGAAAAATTCTTGAATCTCGTCTAGAATTTCTTGACAAAATTTGAGATTTCTCAAGATGAGAAAAAATATTAAAATGTCAAGATCTTGTCTCGAATCTTGTCTCGAATCTTGTCTCGTTGAGATCTTGTGATAGCTCTAAACTATAAATAAGGACTTTAGTGCTGGGTTTTTTCTAAGGTTGGAAATCCAGTTGCCAGCTAGCAAAGTTTGCTGTTAAGTTTGGTGTCATTTTTTATATTTTTATTTAGCATGAATATGAATATATTTGCATAATAAAAAACAAATGTTTTCATATAGTATCCTAGCTCTAGAGTTAGAACCATATATTAGAAAGTAGTAAAAGTATGCATGTTTTTTAAAGTTCTATATATCAGCTTATACTACTCCTAAACTAACTTGAATAGTCTTAAATTGTAGAAAAGATATAGTTATATAAATTAAATATATAGTTACTAAGCTTTGGGCAATATAAGACTTAGTTATATTTATCACTAATTTTATATTTAGGAATGTTCAAACTTTCTTGTATAGTAGGGTTAGGCCTAGTTTTAGTTCTAGGAGTTATCTAGATATAGAATAATTACATGGTATATTTATACTTTAGAATTTGAAAGCAAAATAAAAGCATTTGTTAATTTTACCTATACATTGCCTTCAATTCTATATTCCATATACTAAAAATGAAAATCTTGCTTGTTTGCTTGTACAAAATCGATTTTCTCCTGAATGGCTGGACCGATTTTCTTCGAACTTGCACTGTTCGATCAGAAATTTGCCCGTGACAGTACATGCATCTTGGCTAAGAAATTGCTCGATGCTAAAGGGATTAAATATTCGAAAAACATGCTTTTTTGCAAAGGTCAAGCAGCTCTTTCGACTTGAAATGCATTGTAAGAATGCTAGAGAAAAAACTGACTGGTTGAATTCTGATTCTGAAATAGATTGCATCATCACAATAGGCTTTTTATTTATCGTCTGTTTTGACACTCAATTGAATTGCGTCACAGCTTTGAGTGTGAAAGCATAGCGCAGTACTGAATTTATATTACGTAACCATATTGTAAACTTTCATAGACACTGGTACTGACTTGCCTAAGAAATTGATTATGTCATAACTGCTTCGTGAGACTTTTTACTCTACCTGTTGAATTATATAAGTGGTACAACATCACTGATAACTTCGATGAGAGCTAGCCTAGAGCTGAACAGACCAGACTGCTAACGCAGCGACCTAGGTTCGAATCTAAGTAGTTTAAAAGTAGTAGTGTAAAATTTTTTATAAAAAGGTTTTATTAAAGGACTAAATAAAAACACTTAGATTACTGCACTCGATAAGCCAAGGATTATTGCTACTAATAAACCAAGGACTACTGCACTCGATAAACCAAGGACTATTGCTATTAATAAACCAAGGATTACTGCACTCAAGAAGCCAAGGATTATTGCTATTAATAAACCAAGGATTACTGCACTTGGAAAACCAAGGATTACTGCACTCGATAAACCAAAGACTATTGCACTTGATAAACCAAGGATTATTGCACTTGATAGGCCAAGGATTACTGCGCTTGATAAACCAAGGATTATTGCACTTGATAAACCAAGGATTATTGCACTTGATAAACCAAGGATTATTGCACTTGATAAGCCAAGGATTACAGCGCTTGATAAGCCATGGATTATTGCACTTGATAGTAAAGAATGTTGCACTTGATAAGCCAAGGATTAATGCACTGGATTATTCAATGATTATTGCTATTAATAAACCAAGGACTACTGCACTCGATAAGCCAAGGATTATTGCTCTTAATAAACCAAGGATTACTGCACTTGGAAAACTAAGGATTACTGCACTCAATAAACCAAGGATTATTGCTCTTGGCAAACCAAGGATTACTGCACTTGATAAACCAAGGATTATTGCACTTGATAAGCCATGGATTACTGCGCTAGATAAACCAAGGATTATTGCACTTGATAAACCAAGGATTATTGCACTTAATAAACCAAGGATTATTGCACTTGATAAACCAAGGATTATTGCACTTAATAAACCAAGGATTATTGCACTTGATAAGCCAAGGATTATTGCGCTAGATAAACCAAGGATTATTGCACTTGATAAACCAAGGATTATTGCACTTGATAAGCCAAGGATTACTGCACTTGATAAGCCAAGGATTATTGCACTTGATAGGCCAAGGATTATTGCACCTGATAAGCCAAGGATTACTGCGCTAGATAAACCAAGGATTATTGCACTCGATAAACCAAGGATTATTGCACTTAATAAACCAAGGATTATTGCACCTGATAAGCCAAGGATTACTGCGCTAGATAAACCAAGGATTATTGCACTCGATAAACCAAGGATTATTGCACTTAATAAACCAAGGATTATTGCACTTGATAAACCAAGGATTATTGCACTTGATTAATCAAGGATTATTGCTATTAATAAACCAAGGATTATTGCACTAGCTGAGAAGCTGATTACTGCGCTGTCTAAAAAACAGATTATTGCGCTCGCTGAGACGTGGATTGTTGCACAACCTGAGAAAGCGATTATTGCATTAGCGGAAGTAACATTTGCACTAGCTACTTGCTGTCTCGTGGATGCTTGCTCTCAAGGGGGGATACTTGCTATTTGGGAGAGGGGGTACTGGCTACATGCATGGGATTCTTTCTATCCAGGGATGCTTGCTATTCAGGGATTCTTGCTATCTGCAAGATGCTTGCTATTTAGGGATTCTTGCTATCTGCAGGATGCTTGCTATCTGGGTGGATGCTTCTATAATATCTGGGGGGTGCTTGCTATCTGCAGGATGCTTCTATAATATCTGGGGGGTGCTTGCTATCTGCAGAATGCTTGCTATCTGGGTGGATGCTTCTATAATATCTGGGGGGTGCTTGCTAATCTGCAGATGCTTGCTATCTGTGGTGATTCTTGCTATGAGCATTAGAGGATGCTTGCTATCTGCGATTGTTCACTTTTGGAGGGGGTTGCTTGCTGTCTTGGGAATATTTTCTATTTAGGGAAACAATATTTTGTTGACTGTTTGTTAACTTTAGAGAAAAAGTGATTTTTTAATTTTGCAAACATCTTAGTCCGTGACAATTTTACACGAATAAGGTGATTTTTAAAATGTGAAGAAGGAATTAGTGTTTAAGAAAATGTGTTTTTTTATTGTTTTCCATGAACTATTCTTGCTCCTTTCTTATTGGGCGCCCCGAAGGGGGGCCGCACTAGATTGCTTATTAAACTAATTATTTAATGAGGCATTTTACACTATAAATATAACTACATGTTACTCTTGTTTTATACCTATAGGGCTTAAGTTTAAGCTCAAATTTCATCAAGAGTGACAGCATTTTAGATTTCAAGACTTTCTATTTAATTTGTCTTGTATCTATGAAAAAAGGTCACAACATTTTTTGTAACAAAAAATTGACTCACTTAACTAAAATCTAGTCTATGCTTTTTATTAAGTTTATCTTTTGCATGCTTTTATATAGACTAGACCCTATATAGGGTCCTATATAGGCTGTAATATATTGTAGCCAAGGTCTAAACTGTGCCAGTGTACCAGACTGCCTGTACTACTAGGAGCCAATCTGCACTAGATACTATCTGCAATAATGGCCATTAGTTGCAATCCTTTGCCTACACTTTTGTCTTACAATCTCCTTTCATTATAGAATATACTTAGTTTCCATTGAAGGGATTATGCAATGAAACCAAAACATAGACTTCATGTCTAAAGATACCAAAGATACCAAACCAAAACATATAGACTTCATGTCTCCAATCTAATACCTGCTTTCTGTCTGGTTAGTTTTTTGCATATTTTAGTTCACAATTAAACTATGTTCAATTTATTTACTTTCATGCTATAATCCTCTACATTTAAATTTGTCATTGTTGTGATCATAAGATAAAAGATAGGCTTTATGTCTGCCTTCTTTAATTCTAAATGGATCTTTTGTTTTGTTTTACTTTGACATATATTTAAAATTGGAAATAAATTCAAATTAAGATTTAAAAATAAAAAGGGTGAAATTTTAGGTTTTGTTTAAATATAAAAAATTGCTATATTATAGTTTGTTTCTTTTTTAAAGTTGCCACACTATAATATGCTGCTTATCTTCCAGTTTCTTGATTTGCTATTACCTTTGCTTTGTGTTCTGCATTATTTTTTTCTAACAGACTGTCTGTCGTTTTTTATTTATAATTGCTTATCATTGGCAGTAGTAACAAAAATTATAAGTTATAAGTTAAGTTACTTTGAAATAAATCTTAAATTTAGGATCAGCACCTCAAAAACACTTAAAATTATGGCATTATAAAAATTATAACCACAATATTGTGTTGACTTGAATATGTCTGGCCTACCATATAGACAATAGTTGATATGCTTTAAATTTAAAATATACCCATAGGCTTCATTGTTTTGGCTAGAAATTATATATTTTAATGTATATTTATAACTTTATATATTGGAAGTTAAGGTTTAGCCTTTAAAGCACTAAGGCTATGCCTCCTTATAGATAGCTTATTAGGTGATAATCATTAGAAAAAATTGTACAAAAGTTACTGGCTTTGGAGCTAATCTCAAATATTTAAGATTTAAGATTTAGTTTGCAAGATAAAGCAAAAAATATTAATATATGCAAAACTGAAACTTGTTGACAGTTCTTATTTCAAGTAGGTTAGTGCCATAATGCTTTTAATCTAGTTAATTTGCATGGAGCTTTTGGCATTAGGTTTGTTCTAATAGACATAGAATGTTCTAAATGACTCATTATCACACAATTACCACAATTGCATGTTGGTTTAGCTTCATTTTCAAATGAGCGACGAAACTGGCAGTGACTCATCGCTACCGCTGTCGCTATCTGCAATGGACACTAATAATGCTACTAATAGTAATACTACTAGTGCTGCCGCTGTTGCCGCCGTAGCCGCCGCTGTGGCCGCAGACATTGATGCCGATGATGCCGCAGCCGCTGCTGCAGCCACCGCTGCCGCTTTGCACGCCCTTGACGACCACGACGAGCCGCCGAGGCTGATGCAGCAGCGCGGCTATCAACAGCAGCAGCAACAAGACGATGACGAGGATGAACTGTTGGAACTGACCGACTCCAA
>NIVC01002413.1:85000-176939 GCA_002269645.1 Macrostomum lignano
CTAAACTAGCACCCCTACCAGGAATCTACTCTAAACTAGCACATCTACCAAGAATCCACCAAAAGCTAGCATCTGGGACAAAGAATCTGCCCTAAACTAGCACATCTACCAAGAATCTACCCTAAACTAGCACATCTACCAAGAATCTACCCTAAACTAGCACCCCTACCAGGAATCTACTCTAAACTAGCACATCTACCAAGAATCCACCAAAAGCTAGCATCTGGGACAGAGAATCTGCCCTAAACTAGCACATCTACCAAGAATCTGCCCTAAACTAGCACACCTACCAAGAATCTACCCTAAACTAGCACAACTACCAAGAATCTACCCTAAACTAGCACACCTACCAAGAATCTACCCTAAACTAGCACACCTACCAAGAATCTACCCTAAACTAGCACACCTACCAAGAATCTACCCTAAACTAGCACATCTACCAAGAGTATACCCTAAACTAGCACACCTACCAAGAATCTACCCTAAACTAGCACACCTACCAAGAGTATACCCTAAACTAGCACACCTACCAAGAATCTACCCTAAACTAGCACACCTACCAAGAGTATACCCTAAACTAGCACACCTACCAAGAATCTACCCTAAACTAGCACACCTACCAAGAATCTACCCTAAACTAGCACACCTACCAAGAATCTACCCTAAACTAGCACACCTACCAAGAATCTACTCTAAACTAGCACACCTACCAGGAATCTACCCTAAACTAGCACATCTACCAAGAATCTACCCTAAACTAGCACCCCTACCAGGAATCTACTCTAAACTAGCACATCTACCAAGAATCCACCAAAAGCTAGCATCTGGGACAAAGAATCTGCCCTAAACTCTGGAGTAGAGATTATTTCCCACCGGTAAACTGGCTTATAGGAAAGTAAAATCTACTCTAACCTACCTAACTACATGTCGGTATATTCTTAAACAAAATTACCCTATCCCACACTACAGGTCGCACACGAAGCGACTACCCTGCCAGGTGTCGCCAGAGACTGCGCTCGACATACGTCGCCACGTTGTTGGCAGCCTGCGTCAACGCAAAGGCCCCCTGCCCTGCTTCTACGTAAACGATCACAGCCTGTTCTATCTGCCCGCCAGTCTGGGCTATCACGAGCTGCCGCAGCACGTGCAAGATCAGCTAATGAGCGATGTAGTCGATTCCGCTGTGCAGAAAGGTTCGCTATTAATTATTCGATCTGTATTTTTGATACATATCGGTAGACTGTGTTTAGTTTTTTGTCGTTTTTCATTCCAAGGAAGTTTAATGTTCATAATTGGTCCTGTGTTCGTTGGTCAATGTAGGTTTGTCGGTTTCGATAGGTTTTAGGTAGGACAGGTTTTAAATTTTGAGAGGATAATAAGTTATTCAATTTTTGATACATATCGGTGGGATCAATGTAGGATCGGCTTTGAATATTGTGAAGACAATAGTTAATTCTATTTTCGATACATATCGGTAGTCATTGTAGGATCGGCTTTGAATATTGTAAAGACAATAGTTAATTCTATTTTCGATACATATCGATAGGGTCAATATAGGATCGGATTTGAATATTTTGAAGATAATGCTTTTTTATTTTCGATACATATCAGTAGGGTCAATGTGAAACCAACCAAATATTGTAAAGATCATATATAATTTATTCTATTTTCAATACATATCGGCGCCACTATAATTATTGATAACAGAACTGGAATCGGTTGGCGCCGTCAACTGGTGGCCAGCCGACAGCGGCGCCTTTCGAATGTGGGCGCTGTGGAACCGGACAGCAGGGGACTGCCTGCTGGACAGCGTCCTGCAAGCCAGCTGGGGCATCCTGGACGAGGACAACAGCATGCGCCGGGCTCTGTCCGAGTCGCTGCACGACTGCGAGGACGCTTTCTACAGTCGCTGGCGCGACTACGAAGAGCAACAGCTGGCCACCTCGTTGCTCTGCTATTCGTTGAGCGAAGCGCAATGGCGTCGCGACTGGGAGGCTTTGCTTCGCCGGGCCAGGATGCCTGGCGAGTCCCTTGAGCAAATTCACGTATTCGCTCTGTGCCACGTGCTTCGCCGACCAATTATTATTTTGGGAGTGAGGATTATCTGCAATTATCGAGACGAGCCCATTGCCTATTCAAACTTTCAGGTTTGTACTCTCTTTTCGATACATATCGTCGAAGATTCATAGCTGATTTAATAGTATTGTTTCGATACATATCGGTGTAGGTTCATAGCTGAATTAATAGTATTGTTTCGATACATATCGGTGTAGGTTCATAGCTGAATTAATAGTATTGTTTCGTTACATATCGGTGTAGGTTTATGGATGACAATAATATTATTTCGATACATATCGGCTTAAGTTTATCGATGATTTCAAATGTTGTTTCGATACATATCGGTTTAAGCTTATAGATTAATCAATAATATTTTTTCGGTACATATCGAGAAGGGTTTAAACAAAACCAAAAACATTCCTCTCAGGGTGTCTACCTGCCGTTGCTATGGGAACGCGCATTCTGCTCCCGGAATCCGTTGTGCCTGGCCTACACTAAGAATCATTTCTCAGCTTTGATGCCGTTGCAATCGCCGTCGCGTAGGCCGGATATTGTCGGCCTGAGCGGCGGGAACGCCTACGGCCTGTTGCCGTTGTGCGATCGGTACGGCGTCCGCCTACCTGTGCACTTTCTAGCCGCCGACGAGGCCAATAGGCGAGAGTCTCTCCTAGCCGACTGGCTCGACTGCGTCAGGTGCGGAGTCGGCGGCCAGCAGCTGATGTGCCGCGTCAGGCTGGGCTGCGGCCGGCCGCACCCGCTGGTGCACCAGCTGCTGTGCCAATGGCTGGATCACTACCGCCTGTCAGCCGCCGCCGCCGACAATGACAACCTGGACAACAATAACAGCGGTAGCAATAATCATACTGAAGACTTTGTTGATAGTCGCGACGAAGATGAACGAGTGCCGTGCAACTCGCCGGAGTTGATCTCATCGTCAACTTCGTCGAATTCTTCGACTCGATCATCGTCGTCAACTTCGTTGTACGATCAGCAACAAGAGAAGCTGGCCAGTGACAATACGGTTGGAAATGCTACTCACGCTACTACCAGTAGTAGTAATGTTGGCATTGAAGAGGCTGAACTCACTTCCAGTGTCGCGGCTCCATCTTCTGCCGAATTCAAGTAGCGACAAGTTGAACTTTAAATATATTGGAATTTTTTAAATTGCCAACTGAAAGTAGATTCTGCGAGACTAGCTTTAAAGGTGCGTGAAGGTTAATCTGGTTACATTCATTTTAGATAAATACTGGCTTCCATTTAGTTTAGTTTGTAGAGTAGTTTTACATTATTGGACTCGTGTTCATTTTTACTGATGCAAATCGTAATACTGCAGTTAGCGCCAAATCAAAATCTCTGGAATAGACGCCAAATCAAAAATCTCTGGAATTGGCGCCAAATCAAAATCTCTGCAATTGGCGCCAAATCACAATCTCTGGAATTGGCGCCAAATCAAAATCTCTGGAATTGGCGCCAAATCAAAATCTCTGGAGTTGGCGCCAAATCAAAATCTCTGGAATTGGCGCCAAATCAAAATCTCTGCAATTGGCGCCAAATCACAATCTCTGGAATAGGCGCCAAATCAAAATCTCTGGAATTGGCGCCAAATCAAAATCTCTGGAATTGGCGCCGAATCAAAAATCTCTGGAATTGGCGCCAAATCAAAATCTCTGGAATTGGCGCCAAATCAAAATCTCTGTAATTGGCGCCAAATCAAAATCTCTGGAATTGGCGCCAAATCAAAATCTCTGGAATTGGCGCCAAATCAAAGTCACTGGAATTGGCGCCAGATCAAAATCTCTGGAATTGGCGCCAAATCAAAATCTCTGTAATTGGCGCCAAATCAAAATCTCTGGAATTGGCGCCAAATCAAAGTCACTGGAATTGGCGCCAGATCAAAATCTCTGGAATTGGCGCCAAATCAAAATCTCTGTAATTGGCGCCAAATCAAAATCTCTGGAATTGAGATTCCAGAGTCACAGAATCACTTAATAAGAATCACATAATCACCATAATCACAATCTCTGGAATTGGCGCCAAATCACAATCTCTAGTATTGGTGCTAAATAAAAAAACGCCAGAATTGGCGCCAAATCACAATTTCTGAAATTGGCGCCAAAGCTAAATCTTTAGCAGTGGGACCAAATAAAAAAACTTCAGAATTGGCGCCAAATCAAAGTGTAAAAACCGTGGCGCCTAATAAAATATTATTAAAACATCTTTAATTAGTAATGAGAGCTAAACTGAGCACTGTCTCCTAATTTATCGTAGCTTGAAACATTCGCATTATTTTAACTAATTCGACCATTTGGTTTCTACTGATTAGTTAGTAGTGATTTGAGCATATCTTTGTGTATAATAATGTAATTTACTATAACTACATACGAGTACTGCATAGTGTGATAATAAAAAGTCAGGTTTGGTGGCAACAGGTGAATCTGATTAATTTGCCTCTTTTTTGCATTGTTTCTGCGTGCTTCAACTGAATTCGTGTAATTCTTGTTATACGGATTGAAAATTTATCGCTCTTTCTTTACTCAGATTTAACAGTCGGGTGGCTCAACCTAACTGCACTACTTCTATTAGTAGGCATGTGACGAGTATTTTTGTCAATTTTTTCTCTTAAAAAACTGAAAAAGTGTTTTTGTTTCGTCCTTAAAGTGAGATAATTTAATTTAAATTTGCGCAGGTGTTGTAGTACATGCTGTACTTTTTATATAATAGACTCTGTACATAGACTCTGTACTCTGTCTATAGACTCTGTACTCTGACTCTTTTATATAATAGCTTTGAAATCTCGGCCAAGGCTCATGAGGGAATCGCCGAGATTTCAAGGCTCATGAGGGAATCGCTGAGATGCCAAGGCTCATGGGGGAATTGCTGAGATTTCAAGGCTCATCGGGGAATGGCTGAGATTTCAAGGCTCATGGGGGAATCGCCGAGATTTCAAGGCTCATCGGGGAATGGCTGAGATTTCAAGTCTCATGGGGGAATTGCCGAGATTTCAAGGCTCATCGGGGAATGGCTGAGATTTCAAGGCTCATTGGGGAATGGCTGAGATTTCAAGGCTCATGGGGGAATTGCTGAGATGCCAAAGCTCATGGGGAATCGCTGAGATGCCAAGGCTCATGGGGGAATCGCCGAGATTTCAAGGCTCATTGGGGAATGGCTGAGATTTCAAGGCTCATGGGGGAATTGCTGAGATTTCAAGGCTCATTGGGGAATGGCTGAGATTTCAAGGCTCATTGGGGAATGGCTGAGATTTCAAGTCTCATGGGGGAATTGCCGAGATTTCAAAGCTCATCGGGGAATGGCTGAGATTTCAAGGCTCATGGGGGAATTGCTGAGATGCCAAGGCTCATGGGGGAATTGCTGAGATGCCAAGGCTCATGGGGGAATTGCTGAGATGCCAAGGCTCATGGGGGAATTGCTGAGATGCCAAGGCTCATGGGGGAATTGCTGAGATGCCAAGGCTCATGGGGGAATTGCTGAGATGCCAAGGCTCATGGGGGAATTGCTGAGATGCCAAGGCTCATGGGGGAATTGCTGAGATGCCAAGGCTCATGGGGGAATCGCCGAGATTTCAAGGCTCATCGGGGAATCGCTGAGATTTCAAGGCTCATGGGGGAATTGCTGAGATGCCAAGGCTCATGGGGGAATTGCTGAGATGCCAAGGCTCATGGGGGAATTGCTGAGATGCCAAGGCTCATCGGGGAATGGCTGAGATTTCAAGGCTCATGGGGGAATTGCTGAGATGCCAAGGCTCATGGGGGAATTGCTGAGATGCCAAGGCTCATCGGGGAATTGCTGAGATTTCAAGGCTCATGGGGGAATTGCTGAGATGCCAAGGCTCATGGGGGAATTGCTGAGATGCCAAGGCTCATGGGGGAATTGCTGAGATGCCAAGGCTCATGGGGGAATTGCTGAGATGCCAAGGCTCATGGGGGAATCGCCGAGATTTCAAGGCTCATGGGGGAATTGCTGAGATGCCAAGGCTCATCGGGGAATCGCTGAGATGCCAAGGCTCATGGGGGAATTGCTGAGATGCCAAGGCTCATGGGGGAATTGCTGAGATGCCAAGGCTCATCGGGGAATTGCTGAGATGCCAAGGCTCATGGGGGAATTGCTGAGATACCAAGGCTCATGGGGGAATTGCTGAGATGCCAAGGCTCATGGGGGAATTGCTGAGATGCCAAGGCTCATCGGGGAATCGCTGAGATGCCAAGGCTCATGGGGGAATTGCTGAGATGCCAAGGCTCATGGGGGAATTGCTGAGATGCCAAGGCTCATGGGGGAATTGCTGAGATGCCAAGGCTCATGGGGGAATTGCTGAGATGCCAAGGCTCATCGGGGAATTGCTGAGATGCCAAGGCTCATGGGGGAATTGCTGAGATGCCAAGGCTCATCGGGGAATCGCTGAGATTTCAAGGCTCATGGGGGAATCGCCGAGATTTCAAGGCTCATCGGGGAATCGCTGAGATTTCAAGGCTCATGGGGGAATTGCTGAGATGCCAAGGCTCATGGGGGAATCGCCGAGATTTCAAGGCTCATGGGGGAATTGCTGAGATGCCAAGGCTCATCGGGGAATCGCTGAGATTTCAAGGCTCATGGGGGAATTGCTGAGATGCCAAGGCTCATGGGGGAATTGCTGAGATGCCAAGGCTCATGGGGGAATTGCTGAGATGCCAAGGCTCATGGGGGAATTGCTGAGATGCCAAGGCTCATCGGGGAATTGCTGAGATGCCAAGGCTCATGGGGGAATTGCTGAGATGCCAAGGCTCATCGGGGAATTGCTGAGATGCCAAGGCTCATGGGGGAATCGCCGAGATTTCAAGGCTCATGGGGGAATCGCCGAGATTTCAAGGCTCATTGGGGAATGGCTGAGATTTCAAGGCTCATGGGGGAATTGCTGAGATTTCAAGGCTCATTGGGGAATGGCTGAGATTTCAAGGCTCATTGGGGAATGGCTGAGATTTCAAGTCTCATGGGGGAATTGCCGAGATTTCAAAGCTCATCGGGGAATGGCTGAGATTTCAAGGCTCATGGGGGAATTGCTGAGATGCCAAGGCTCATGGGGGAATTGCTGAGATGCCAAGGCTCATGGGGGAATTGCTGAGATGCCAAGGCTCATGGGGGAATTGCCGAGATTTCAAAGCTCATCGGGGAATGGCTGAGATTTCAAGGCTCATGGGGGAATTGCTGAGATGCCAAGGCTCATGGGGGAATTGCTGAGATGCCAAGGCTCATGGGGGAATTGCTGAGATGCCAAGGCTCATGGGGGAATCGCCGAGATTTCAAGGCTCATGGGGGAATCGCCGAGATTTCAAGGCTCATGGTGAGATTTGAGATTTGAATGGCTGAGAAAGGCTGAGCATGGGAAGGCATGATGAAAGTTCCTTAGAGCCTCATATTTTACCTGTAAAAATAACTGTTTCCTAACGAGAGTGTGTTCCACAAGTCCTACCCATTTTGAGTATTTATTGATCAACAAAACAGAAGCAGGCACTTTCACCGTAAAACATATGGAACACCCCTCGTACTTAAGCATGATATTATCTCGTAGTTAAGTAATGGACAGTTTTATTTAATAAATATACCAGTAAACGTGAGTTTGTTATGCCTAAAGTAAAAATAATTAATTGATGTCTAAATAGATGAATACATTTTTGACTAACTTATCCTAAAATAGTTGTTCTGCATATTTGTAACAGGGTAACGACTTTGTTATATCTGCATACGAGCGTACGAGAGACAGGTAATTTACATGTAAGACAAGCAAAATTCCTCAATTTAAACTGATGTATTAATAACATTTAAGTTGGTAACTTGTACTAATTTATTTATTGAAAAACTCTCGCAAAAATTTTACCCCATTATCTATAGCATATTGACATGACTATGACAAAGTGAGCTGTACGGCTGAATAAGTGTAACAATGATACAAAACTGTGCAGTTTCGAAAATCCCAATACAGTACTGTACTAAAGCATAAAAATTTATTACATAAAGTGACAATTTCAGTTATTAGTTTTAGCGGAATGAAACTTTAGCAATCCCCAGATGATCGAGCCTTGAAATCTCGGCGATTCCTCATGAGCCTTATAATCAGTCAGAATTTTTCATTCGAAACAGTGGATCCGAAGTCGCATCTGTAGGGGGTCTCATTTCAAGGAGGCGAAATTGCGACATGAAAAAATTGCAAGTCCATGATTTCGGTATGACACGTTTCGCGTTTCATAAGTACAGCTTCTTGGACAGCTGGGACACAATCTGCGGCACTGCATAGCAAGCAACAACACCTTGCGCACTTTCAATCGGAGTCTCCTTGAGTCGCCGGTTCACAATGGTGAGCATGTCGGCCAGGTGCTCAGTGCGGTGGTACTCCGTAATTACCTTGCACAGAGTCTGTATGAATGGCGAAACTTCCTCCTCGGTGTTGCCCCGGTACGAAGCGTATCCTTCGGTGGCTGAGTAGAAGATCAGGATGTCGCTCTCGACTGGGCTGTACGAACTGTCACCGCTGGGCCCAGAGTCTGTGGGTCGTTGAACGTCCATCCGTTCTCCACGACACGCTTGGATGATGAACACCTTTGGTTTGTGTTGTAGTGCTGAGCAATGGTAGGAGTTGAACTGGTCTACAATTTCCTTGATTAGCAGTTCCTTTCCGTCCCGTACTACAATTTTTCCGTTGTTTCCATGGGCCATAATCACGCATATCAGCCAGCCATGATTTTCAAGTCTCGTGCTGTATTTTGCCAAATTTTTAAGATCCTTCTTCATCTCCTTGTGTCCTTGATTCTCAAATACTTCGATTTCACAACTCAGCTCGGTCGCCATCTTGCGTAGAGCATTTACGTCGCTGCTAGATCCTACGCGTTGATCGTATCTACTTTTGTCCTCGTAATCGCAAATGTTGAAAACTAGAAACAGTCCAGATGACGCCAAATGACTGTATCGAAGTGCGTCTTCAACTCCACTTGATCTGCAATATAAAATCGTTTTGTCAACCTTGATGGTGCTTGTGTGTCCTGGACGGATAGTGTTGACCCTGTCTGATGGGTGCTCGCTCGGGCTGCCTGATTAACGAGACTCAAGCTCTAGCAGTTGGAACACCCAGCTCCACAAGGTCCAACCTATACTATGCTGGCCCGACCTAGAGTCTCCTGGTGGATCTCCTAGCAACCTCGTTTAACAACAAAACAGTTTTACTTTCTACTTTTTTGGCATAGTTAATCAGATGGCCTAATCAGTAATGTCTAATCTAGAATTTTGCGGAGCTGGTAAAAATCAACCGCATAATCGATAGATCGATCGGGACACTGCATGGAAAGCAACCTACTATTGCAAAAGTACATGGCGGAATTCCCGTAACACGGCGCCGAACAACTATTCAGCTAGACCCTCATGCTGGCAGACAGGGTTTTTACTAATAGACAGGCTGTGCTGTGAGTAGGTGCTCACGCAGGGTGTAGAGTGGCCCTTTACCTTTCTAATCGCCAGGCTTGTACGTACACTTTGTCTTGGGGTTGGCCCTTATACATGTAGTAGGAGTAAATCGTACGACAACCTCCCAAACCACTTTTTGTGTCAATACGACTCAATAGTTTCGTTTCGCGTCATGAGTTTAAAAATAAGAAATAAAGTTTTTTTTCAAAAAGATGCCAATACGGTGACTAACCTTTTGCTGCTGTTGCTCCTCCAATTGCGAATGCGCTCTCTTATGGACAACTGCGATTCAGTCTTTCTCATGCCAGCAGTCGTGTTTGCGTCTCTCTCCGTTATTGAGGAGTCCGGAGAGACGCCGCTGGCTCTGCAAAAGGCGCATTCGGAATTAAATTAAACCAGAGTCACTCTAGGCATATGTTACTGTTGGCAGGCAATTAACGTACGTCTGCATCAGTGTAGACAGTGCCGGGTTCAAAGCGCTGCTCTTAGACAGCACTAGCGCTGTCCTGCCTTGGCTGTCTTCCATTGTGCAGTCGGCGCCCATGCTCACCATGGTGAGAACTGTGCTAGCAACCTGGCTTGGCGATGTTGCCGCCCACATCACTGGCGTCTGGCCTTCCGAGTCGCTTATGTTGACCGGCACGCCCTCCTCAACCAGAAGCTTCACCGCGTGCATCTTACTGCGCAGTGCGGCAAAGTGCAAGCTGGTTTCGCCGTTCACATCCGCTGCCGTCGGATCGCCGACTTGAATTAAGGCGTGTAGCGTTTGTTGCTT
The DNA here is from genome assembly GCA_002269645.1 of Macrostomum lignano. Lineage (NCBI taxonomy): Eukaryota > Metazoa > Platyhelminthes > Macrostomidae > Macrostomum > Macrostomum lignano. Next base: position 95,277 of record NIVC01002413.1, read on the forward strand.
TTTTTCTAACGGTTTGATGTCGGATTCAGCTGCCCAGGAGAGCACAGTACGACCCGTTTCATCTGGCAGGTCACAATTAACTCGAGTGACCACCAGCTGCAGCTCGGTGTAGTTTCCTTCTATCGCCAGGCGCTTCATCTTTTCAAATTGGCTCTGTTGGTGCAAGTTTGTCAATAAGAGGCTTCATCAGTTTTCTGTAGTTTCGTGTGGCAAATTTGAAAAATCACTACATAGGTTTTTTAATTAACTTAAACTTACTTTATTCGCAAGACGGCGGAGCTTTGGCTTTCGGTCATCTGATAGCAACAATTTTGCTTCGCTGCGGTGAATCAATGAATGGAAGTTTAGTCAATTGAGTATGTTGTTGAATATTTCTGCACTCAAATGCCTGGTATGTAAGGTTGGCACGCCCTATCCGCGTGATTAGCCTTGCACCCACCCGGCCCGGCTCCATTTCATCTTGCTCTGACACTCGCCCCTTTTGCAGAGCATCGTTCCCATTTTACCTCTTGAAGTGACGGTTCGTTGGTTTGTGAGCTGGGTAGCTGTGTGGGGTTTGTTTGCCTAGCTTTATTCACTTTGTTTGCATTTTGCCCTTGCGATCAGCGTGTTCCATAATGTACTCAGTAAACCAATGCGTACTCTGTGCAATACAATGTACATTGTTTTCGATATCTGCCCCCCCATTGGTAACTGCATATCAAATGCATATTCTTGTAGGTTTTCATTTGTACATACATCTGTGAGCTATGCGTTTGTGAGCTACATCTGGGGCAAAATGCGCTGCTGGTGAAAAGATTTGCGGGCAAAACTCTTGCTCCTCCCATTGTTCTTGATTTGCTGTTTTTTGCTTACTTGCTTATAATTTCGTCCATTTCCTGTACAATGTCTCTGTTATGATGGCTGTCTTTGGCCAGGGCCAACGCAGTCTTTCCTTTCTTATTCCTGATATTCAACAGTTCCTCCTTTTTGGGGAAATATCGCTTCTGCCTGAACAAGTGCAGCAGGTGCTTGGCACATCTAAATCGGCAATTCCGCACAGCCTCCATCAGTGGGGTGCAGTTCTCTCCGTTTGTCAGAAATTTGGCCTCAAACGGTAGCAGAGCGAGAATCCGCAAGTTGCCGCACCTTGCCGCCACGTGAGCCGCCGTGTCGCCGTTGCAGTCTACGGCGGCTGGGTCTGCCCCCAGTTTTAGGATGTGCTCAATGCACCTCGAGTATCGCTTGTGAGGACAGGAAACTTTTGCAACGGCTATGAGCACAGTGCATCCTTTGCTGTCTTTATCTTTTAGAATTTCGCGTAGATTTTTTATTTCGAGCAAACGATCGATTTTTCCGTCGAAAATGAGGTCTATAACCTGAAATTCGTGCAAAAGTACACAAATCTATGTAGTGCATGCTATTTGTCAGTGCAGGAGCATACTGGCGCACTCTGGCTTCTGATAATTCGAAGGCTGGTTGGTGATAAACTGAACTCCGATAGTGTAAATTTAAATACAAATTTAGAAAGCGCTGGCTTAAAATACACGGACATTTATAGGTGCATTTAGACACGGATATGGGGGCAATTTTGAAATGGTTCAAAAGACGCAAACTGTACATGTATCATTAGGACAGTCTAATTTTGAAATGTACCTTAGATGCAAGATGCATAATTATACATTTAAAAGCATTTGCGCACCCTTACCTGTTGATAGGACTCGTTAGCCATTAATAGCAGCAGGTGAAATAATTAAAATAATTATTTTATGTTGGGCCTCAGACGACACTAAAGTTTTGGCATCTGCTGAGTGTTGTGGGTAGATATATAGACACGATAGCAGAAGTCACACAGCTAATTAAAAATAGATATGACGAGACAATTCACCCTAGTGTTCGTTAAAACAGTGTACTAATATTTGCTCTTAGATCAACAGTGCTCTTTTCAAGGCACTCTACTCAAAACGAACTACTTGGGTATAAAATTTCTTTTGGCCTCTGTGTTATGACTGTTCGTTATTGTGCAAAGTCTGAGTTTCAGAACAACACTGTGTTTTTTAACACTGTACAGACATTTTTAGTATTAAAGTAGCAATCTTCGCCCCCCCCCAATGGGGGACATCTGGATAGAATCCTTGTTCTTTACAAATAAACAAATAGACAGCGAAATAAAGCTTTCATAAAAAAACAACAGACATTCCCTATAAAAAAAACATCCCAAGACAGCAAGCATCCCCTGACAGCATTCAAGCATCGATCCCAAAATAGCAAGCATCCCCCAGACTGCAAGTATCCCCCAGACAGCAAGCATCCCCCAGACTGCAAGTATCCCCCAGATAGCAAGCATCCCCCAGATAGCAAGCATCCCCCAGATAGCAAGCATCCCCCAGATAGCAAGCATCCCCCAGATAGCAAGCATCCCCCAGACCCCAGATAGCAAGCATCCCCCAGATAGCAAGCATCCCCCAGATAGCAAGCATCCCCCAGACCCCAGATAGCAAGCATCCCCCAGATAGCAAGCATCCCCCAGACCCCAGATAGCAAGCATCCCCCAGATAGCAAGCATCCCCCAGACCCCAGATAGCAAGCATCCCCCAGATAGCAAGCATCCCCCAGACCCCAGATAGCAAGCATCCCCCAGATAGCAAGCATCCCCCAGACCCCAGATAGCAAGCATCCCCCAGATAGCAAGCATCCCCCAGACCCCAGATAGCAAGCATCCCCCAGATAGCAAGCATCCCCCAGACCCCAGATAGCAAGCATCCCCCAGATAGCAAGCATCCCCCAGACCCCAGATAGCAAGCATCCCCCAGATAGCAAGCATCCCCCAGACCCCAGATAGCAAGCATCCCCCAGATAGCAAGCATCCCCCAGACCCCAGATAGCAAGCATCCCCCAGACCCCAGATAGCAAGCATCCCCCAGATAGCAAGCATCCCCAGACCTCAGATAGCAAGCATCCCCCAGATAGCAAGTACCCTCCATCCCCCAAGAGCAAGCATCTCCCAATAGCAAGTTATCCCAGTAGCTACTTAGGGCAAGCGATATTCAGGAAACTTTTGCAGCACACATTCTAATTGTAAGACGCATTAAGACGCTTAATGATACATAATTATACATTTCTAAGTTCATGGGTGTATGCGTCCCAGTCACCCTTACCTGTTCATAGGAATCGTTCGCCATTAACAGAAGCAGGTAGAATAAAAAAATAATGCTATGCTAGCCAAAGACAGCACTAAATCTTATGCATTTGCATAGCGGTTGTGGGCAGATATAGACACAATAGATGTAAAGCTAATTAAAAATAGACCTGACGAAATACTTGTAGGTTCCTTGAACAGTGCTTCTCTTGTACCTGCGCTCACCTTTGCACTTTTCAATAGTTCAATAAAGGCTTCTTTTTGCCTGTGTTACGACTGTTCGTTAGTGTGCTAGTCTCTGAGTTTCAGAACAATACAGTTTTTTTCAACACTGTACGAACATCTTTAGCAATAAATATAGAGGTCAGTCAATTTAGGGACTTAGAGCTAAATATCAATAATAAAAATGAATTAAGAGCAGCAATTACTAAACTCATCGTTTACTCGTATTTTGAGCCAGTTAAGCAGCCCAGCAAGAACTCAGTTTTAGGTCAATCGGCAGTTAGCATGCACTGTGTATTTCAATATAAATAACAATTCGTTTAATGCATTTGTTTGAATATTAGCTTTATAGAGAGAAATGTAGACGCATACGTTTGAACTGGAGAGAGTGTACATTGGGGAAGGGGTTTTGAACTGGAGCGGGTGTACATTGGGGAAGGGGTTTTGAACTGGAGCGGGTGTACATTGGGGAAGGGGTTTTGAACTGGAGCGGGTGTACATTGGGGAAGGGGTTTTGAACTGGAGCGGGTGTGTACATTGGGGAAGGGGTTTTGAATCGGACAGAGGGTCCATTGGGGTGAAAGAATAGTACATTCTAATATCTAATATGATTTTAGCAATTAATTTCTCACATAAATGATGAAAATATTCGTACAAGTCACTTCAAATTAGGCGGCTCCTCAATTCGCAGCTGTTGCCGCACCTCTGCCAATGGTTGGTGCCAATTCCTTTCAAAGTAATAATTTATGGTCAGATCCGCATCCGAGCCAGTGCGCAACGCGTAGGCCAGGTAACCGCCCTCCTGCAGGTAGCGTCGTGTCTGCTTCGGGCGAAGCCGCAAGCTGCCTAGAAACGCCCCAGTAACGCACATCGGCAAGCCAGTTTGAAATGCTTCAAACCATTTGACGACAACTTCTCCGAGGAAGTCTGTGCCCTGCAAGAGTCGTTGCAGGTAACACAGGTAAAATAGGAAAGAAGTGATTATTGTCATGGTGTCAATAGAACTCATTTCCTAGAATTCACTGTGTAATTATAAAACGGCCCTTTTCGGGCTGCTTAAATTTACTGCACACTTTACCCTAGCAACGTAAATGAAATATTAATCATTTCTCACCTGTCCCAGCAGTACGTGATTAAGGTCGTGAATCTCTCTGTACCGCTGCATCACGTAGGCCAGTTCGGGATCGTCAACGAAGCACACGGTTCGGCGATGGTCGGGACTGTAGCCGTAGCGGTCGAGGAAGTCGGCGTAGGCTCTGCCGAGGCTGCCTTCGGGCAGGCGGCGCAGGGCCTCCAGGTCGATGCTGCCGCCGCCTGCGAGGGGGAGACACAAGAGCGATTCTTGAGGGGCGATTGTTGAGGGCGATTCCTAAAGGCGATTCTTGAGCGCGATTCTTAAGTGGCGAATACTGAAGGGCGATTCTTAAAGAGCGATTCTTAAGGGGCGATTCTTAAAGGGCGATTCTTGAGGGCGATTCTTAAAGAGCGATTCTGAAGGGGCGATTCTTAAAGGGCGATTCTTGAGGGCGATTCTTGAGAGCGATTCTTGAGAGCGATTCTTAAAGGCGATTCTTAAGAGCAGTTCTTGAGGGCGATTCTTAAAGGGCGATCTTAAGGGGCGATTCTTAATGGGCGATTCTTGAGGGCGATTCTTTAGAGCGATTCTTAAGGGCAGTTCTTAAGGGCGATTCTTAAAGGCTATTCTTAGGGGCAATTCTTGAGGGCGATTCTTGAGTGGCTATTCTTGAGTCTTGAGGGGTGATTCTTAAGGGACGATTCTTGAGAGTGATTCTTGAGGGGCGATTCTTGAGGGCCGATTCTTGAGGGCAATTAATGAGGGAGATTTATAAGAGCGATTTTTGCTAACTTGCGCAAACTTTTAAAAAGTATTTTTGGTCTTACATGTAAACAAAACCACCTTAAAACTTTTTCGCTTTCCAGAAGAAAGACCAAAGAAAGCGAAAAAAACAGGTTGATATCTACCTAGAGCACCCAGGTGACACACACGTCTTGGGCGAAATCATCTTACAGCCAACGCTGAGAAAATTCTGCCCTGGGCATTTACATGTATACTCTTTGTACCTTGTGGGTTGGCCCTCACGGATGTGAATGGCACGAATGTGGCCTGGAATCGAACCCGGAATCGCAATGAGAGTGCTGGCGCCCCTGCTGCTGGCACCCCTGGTGCTGGCGCCCCTGGTGCTGGCGCCCCTGGTGCTGGCGCCCCTGGTGCTGGCGCCCCTGGTGCTGGCGCCCCTGGTGCTGGCGCCCCTGGTGCTGGCGCCCCTGGTGCTGGCGCCCCTGGTGCTGGCGCCCCTGGTGCTGGCGCCCCTGGTGCTGGCGCCCCTGGTGCTGGCACCCCTGGTGCTGGCGCCCCTGGTGCTGGCGCCCCTGGTGCTGGCGCCCCTGGTGCTGGCGCCCCTGGTGCTGGCGCCCCTGGTGCTGGCGCCCCTGGTGCTGGCGCCCCGTGATGCGGCTACGCCCCTGATATTTCTATGTCAACTTAAAATGCGTCCTGAGAAAGCCACATTTATGCCATTCTAAGAAACACAAACCTTCGACAGTTCGAATGCGCGGCCTCTCCGCCAGAATTCGACGCCCCTCTTCATTTGCCAGCATGTCGTCGCGAAGTAGTCGAAGCGCCCACTCGCCCGTGGTCTCGCCGAACGCCGAGATCATGTCGTCGCGCCAGGGCGCCGCCAGGCAGGCGACGCCGGAGCCAACGGCGAGGAAAACGCGCTGGCCGCAGTCCAGAGGCCGATGGTTCGGGTAGCGGCGAATGTCGCCCAATGGCAGCAGGTCCGGGTCGAAGTCGTCGTCAATGGCGAGGGTGTCGCCGGGTTCCTGCGATGACGCATTGGATGACGTCATTGGGCGTCGTTGAGAGGCTGCCAAGCTGAGCAACCGCCCAGATTGAGCGAATAGTCTCCGGGAGAGAAGCATGACAAATATTGTGTTATTGAGTCATCATTTAGTAATGAGTCAATCAACTGTCTGTCATTACTAAAAAGGTCATACTACTATCGGTTAGGAATTGAGTCATCGACTAGAGATGAATCTTTATTAGGAATGTAAAATTTTTTTTGAACTACAGATGGGTCACGATTGGTCACGAATCATGGGTCATGGGTCACGAATCATGAGGTAGACATGAGAATCATGAGGTAGATATGAGAATCATGAGGTAGACATGAGAATCATGAGGTAGATACAAGAATCATGAGGTAGATATGAGAATCATGAGGTAGATATGAGAATCATTATTTAGAAATGAGAATCATGAGGTAGATATGAGAATCATGAGGTAGATATGAGAATCATGAGGTAGACATGAGAATCATGAGGTAGACATGAGAATCATGAGGTATACGTGAGAATCAAACTGAGCATGCTTAAATGAATTTAATACTGAATAAACAAAAATTAAGGTAATAAAAGCATAACACTTTTCAGCATAGAAATTTTTACCAACAATGGCACAAGTATATGTACAATTAACTTTAATAAAAAAATTAGTTCAGGTAAAATGACGATTACAGGCAAAGTGAATAAGTGCATTACGCGCAAATATAATAAGTGAGAAATAAAATCCATCAGCTTGTATAATAAAAGTCTGTAAGCATAGGCAAGGCACAGTTAAACAAAAAGGACGGAATTCATACTACTGAGGCTTAGCGTACTACTTACAAGTAGACTTCCACTTTTACATGCAAATTATAACAAAAATAATTCAAATAAAGGAAACAATGACTTTTAAAATAAAAAATATGTGAAATTAAGAAAATATGATCTGAGAGTGTAAAGACTTCAACTGACAATTAAAATGAATAAATATAATTTATTGGACGGATTAATGATACAAGTATAACCACTATAAACAGCTGCGCATTAAAAACAGTGCATAAGTATCGCTTGTATGTCGATAATATGCCAGATTAATAATCATAAATACAAATACGATTTCGTTGGAAACCATGCAGCTAAACATCTGCTTGACCAAAACATTATCCTCTTATCAAAAGCTTTTTATTACTCACAAACCTCGAACCCATAAAAAATTTTTAATGACCCAAAACTAATGCCCTTGACACAAACCTATTCTTTTGACCCAAAACTAATCCCCTTGACCCAAAACTAATGCCCTTGACACAAACCTATTCTTTTGACCCAAAACTAATCCCCTTGACCCAAAACTAATGCCCTTGACACAAACCTATTCTTTTGACCCAAAACTAATCCCCTTGACCCAAAACTAATCCCCTTGACCCAAAACTAATCCCCTTGACCCAAAACTAATCCCCTTGACCCAAAACTAATCCCCCTGACCCAAAACTAATTCCCTTGACCCAAAACTAATCCCCTTGACCCAAAACTAATCCCCTTGACCCAAAACTAATCCCCTTGACCCAAAACTAATCCCCTTGACCCCCAAACCTAATCCCAATTGACCCAAACCTAATCCCTTGACCCAAAACTAATCCCCTTGACCCAAAACTAATCCCCTTGACCCCCAAACCTAATCCCAATTGACCCAAACCTAATCCCTTGACTCAAAACTAATCCCCTTGACCCAAAACTAATCCCCTTGACCCCCAAACCTAATCCCAATTGACCCAAACCTAATCCCCTTGACTCAAAACTAATCCCCTTGACCCCCAAACCTAATCCCAATTGACCCAAACCTAATCCCCTTGACCCAAAACTAATCCCCTTGACCCCCAAACCTAATCCCAATTGACCCAAACCTAATCCCCTTGACTCAAAACTAATCCCCTTGACCCAAATCTAATCTCCATTGACCCAAATCTAATCCCCATTGACCCAAACCTAATCCTTCTGACCCAAACCTAATCCAATTGACCCAAACCTAATCCCTATTGACCAAAATCGTATCCCCTTGACCCAAACCAAATCCCCATTGACCCAAATCTTATCCCCTTTAACCAAACTTAATCTCTATTGACCCAAACCAAATTCCCTTGACCTCAAATCGATCTCACTGACCCAATTCTTATCTTCCTGATCCGCGGGATCGTTGTGGGTTCAACAATGATCTCACTGACCATCACACTATCTTGTCTTTCACCCCAATACGCAGAGGTCAAACCCGAAATTAAGCAGGCCAGACCGCTCAGTTCAGCTTCGCAGCCAAAGATTTAAACGCCGGCAGGTCGCCGCCTCCGCCGCTGGCGTCAGCCGCTTCGCTAGTGGCTTTGGCCAGCCGCCGTTTCACCCGGTCCCGACAGTCCGGTTGGCTGGCCACCTCCAGCAGCAGCGCCTCGGCCGCCCGGCGGGTCTCCGCGTGCCGTTGGCTCAGCGCGCTGAACCCGAAAGTCAGCAGAGCGCCCAGGCTGACTTCGCCGCCGCCTTCGCCGCCGCTGCCACCACCGCTTTTAGCCGCCTTCGACGAGGACTTGGCAGACAGGCCGAGCTGTTTGTAAAGCGCGCTGGCCAGCTGCACGCGCGCCACAGCCTGGCGCTCCAGGGTGGCGGCGCCTCGGCGCATAGGACGAAGGCAGAGATGTACAACCGCGGCGTCGGGCATCTGACGGACCTGATTAATAAAAAATATATAAGATCAAAATAAATTGGAATTTACGCTCGAAGCACATCATGACACCTATTAACCGTGATACAGTAGACTCATGACTCAGACAGTAGACTCAGGACCCAGATAACTGACTCATGACCCAGACAACTGACTCAGGACCCAGACAACAGACTCATGACCCAGACAACAGACTCAGGACCCAGACAACTGACTCATGACCCAGACAACTGACTCAGGACCCAGACAACTGACTCAGGACCCAGACAACAGACTCAGGACCCAGACAACAGACTCATGACCCACACAACAGACTCATGACCCAGACAACAGACTCAGGACCCAGACAACTGACTCATGACCCAGACAACTGACTCAGGACCCAGACAACTGACTCAGGACCCAGACAACAGACTCAGGACCCAGACAACAGACTCATGACCCACACAACAGACTCAGGACCCAGATAACTGACTCATGACCCAGACAACTGACTCAGGACCCAGACAACAGACTCATGACCCAGACAACAGACTCAGGACCCAGACAACTGACTCATGACCCAGACAACTGACTCAGGACCCAGACAACTGACTCAGGACCCAGACAACAGACTCATGACCCAGACAACAGACTCATGACCCACACAACAGACTCATGACCCAGACAACTGACTCAGGACCCAGACAACAGACTCAGGACCCGGACAACAGACTCAGGACCCAGACAACAGACTCACAACCCAGACAACAGACTCAGGACCCAGACAACAGACTCACAACCCAGACAACAGACTCAGGACCCAGACAACAGACTCACAACCCAGACAACAGACTCAGGACCCCCCCCCCCCTACCTTGGGCCAGCCGGCCATCTCGAGCAGGAACTCCCTAGACGAGTCGCGAATTCTAGCCGCCGTGTCGCCCAGCTTAACCAACAGCGGCGGCACGAGCCGACAGCAGCCGTAGTGCAGATCGGATCCGGGCAGATTGTGCCGATCAACAAATCCAACTAGCAGAGCCCGGCCAAGTGGCAGGGCTGCTTCGTGCACCGTCACCGCTGCGTCTTCGAAGCCTCTCTGGCAGACAGCCAACACGGCCTGGTAGAATTCTCCAGGCGTTGCATTATTGTTGCTATCGGAGCCGAAATTCCCAACTAGATTGGTTAACTCCGATAGCGCTTCGGCGCGCATTGAGCGCGAAGTTGAGCGCGCTTTAGCCAGTAGGTCAGATGGCAGAGCACCGGTGTCGCTGGTCGTCTGGTCGACGGCGGTCTCCGCGCCATCGACATCTTGTTCGTTGATTGCGTCCGCGCTTTTCCTGCCACCAGAGCCCGGCTGTTCGTCCTCCTCGTTCACCGTCTGGTTCTGTGTGCGAATGGGGGTACATCTTGTACTTTTAGAAGCTTCAAGACTGAACTAAGCGCTTTTAATTACGATGGACATTTCACATAGTCTTGGCTATAATATGTAATATGATAATATGTATATCATCATAGATGTCTGAAACCATTAGCCATAGACACTTAAGACCCCTATTAGCCATAGACACCTAAGACCCCCACTAGCTATAGACATCCAAGACACCCCTATTAGCCATAGACATCCAAGACACCCCTGTTAGCCATAGACATCCAAGACACTCCTATTAGCCATAGACATCCAAGACACCCCTATTAGCCATAGACATCCAAGACACCCCTGTTAGCCATAGACATCCAAGACACCCCTATTAGCCATAGACATCCAAGACACCCCTATTAGCCATAGACATCCAAGACACCCCTATTAGCCATAGAAATCCAAGACCCCTATTTGCCATAGACATCCAAGACCCCTATTTGCCATAGACATCCGAGACCCCATATTAGCCATAGACATCCGAGACCCCTATTAGCCATAGACATCCAAGACCCCTATTTGCCATAGACATCCAAGACCCCTATTTGCCATAGACATCCAAGACCCCTATTTGCCATAGACATCCAAGACCCCTATTTGCCATAGACATCCAAGACCCCTATTTGCCATAGACATCCAAGACCCCTATTTGCCATAGACATCCAAGACCCCTATTTGCCATAGACATCCGAGACCCCTATTAGCCATAGACATCCAAGACCCCTATTTGCCATAGACATCCAAGACACCCCTCTTAGCCATAGACATCTAAGACACCCCTATTAGCCATAGACATCCGAGACCCCTATTTGCCATAGACATCCGAGACCCCTATTTGCCATAGACATCCGAGACCCCTATTTGCCATAGACATCCAAGACACCCCTATTAGCCATAGACATCCGAGACCCCATATTAGCCATAGACATCCAAGACCCCTATTTGCCATAGACATCCAAGACCCCTATTTGTCATAGACATCCGAGACCCCTATTTGCCATAGACATCCAAGCCAACCTGCAAAGTGGGCAGCGGAGTATCATCGTAACTCAGCGCCAAAACATTCCTCCGATCGGTAGCGCCGCCGCCAGTGCTTCCGTCGATAAAGCCAATCTCAGACTGCCTCTCCGTCCTAGCCGTGTCCATAGCAACGCTAGGCAATTCAGAAGCAGATTCTTCTTTATTAGCTTCATTGTAGGCTGTATCGTTAGGAACAGGAGCATTAGCTGCAGGCGAAAAAGCAATAGCATTAGCTGCGGCCACAGCGGCATCCAATTTATTCTGTATAGCAATTTTATAGTCCTCAGCTAGGCCATAGTCCTCTATGGCTATGGCTTTGGCTTTGTCCAACTCAAGCTCTGCCAGCTCTTGGCCGGCGGACACAGCGGCACTGATCCGAGCCTGGGGACAGGTTGATTGGAAATATTAATCATCTTAAAATTTGCAGGTAGATATATTGGCAGTTAGATTTCTTATATTGGCAGGTAGATTTCTAATATTGGCAGTAAGATTTCTTATATTGGCAGGTAGATTTCTAATATTGGTAGGTAGATTTCTAATATTGGTAGGTAGATTTCAAATATTGGTAGGTAGATTTCTAATATTGGTAGGTAGATTTCTAATATTGGTAGGTAGATTTCAAATATTGGTAGGTAGATTTCTAATATTGGCAGGTAGATGTCTAATACTGACAGGTAGACTTCTAATATTGGCAGGTAGACTATAAAGCTGACGCTTATTTTTAAATAAAAAATTTAACTAGCTCACCTGAACGCCTTTAGCGGCGCCTAGCAACTCCTTAGCAACCAATTGCTGTTTCTCCCAGTCCAACTCTCGGATCAGCTGGACAAGGCGGGGGTGGCAGGTCAAATCAAAGCCAAGATCCACGTAGGGTGATTGGTAAGCCGCGGCGGCTGCGGCCAGTGTACTTTTACTAGCTTCATCATCGTCGGCATCCAGAGGCTGAGACTGTATCGCTAGGGCAATAATTCCCACCTGATTGTATGGATTTCTCTCTGCGTTGCTATGGTTGCTATGCAGGCTGAGTTTCACGAAGCTACCATTGGCCTCTAAATGGATGGATTTTAATTCGCGCCTCTGTTTGCCCGACTGGTTGCTAAGCAACGCCACGTGACCGAGTCGGCTCCAGCGGACATTGTTGACGTGTCTAGGCTCATCTGGCGGGCAGTCGCCGATGTAGAATTCGACCTAAGCCGGTTTGATAAAATGCGCGTAAATGATATTGTTTTATACTAGATTATTGCTTTTCACTGGCGCTTCTATTCCAAAATTGGCGCTTGTATTCCAAATTTGGCGCTTCTATTCCAAAATTGGCACTTGTATTCCAAATTTGGCGCTTCTATTCCAAAATTGGCGCTTGTATTCCAAATTTGGCGCTTCTATTCCAAAATTGGCGCTTGTATTCCAAATTTGGCGCTTTCACTCCAAAATTGGCGCTTCTATTCCAAATTTGGCGTTTTTCTATTCCAAATTTGGCGCTTCTATTCCAAAATTGGCGCTTGTATTCTAAATTTGGCGCTTTCACTCCGATATTAGCGCTTCTATTCCAAATTTGGCGCTTCTATTTCAAAATTGGCGCTTCTATTCCAAATTTGGCGCTTTCACTCCAAAATTGGCGCTTCTATTCCAAATTTGGCGCTTCTATTCCGAAATTGGCGCTTGTATTCCAAATTTGGCGCTTTCACTCCGATATTGGCGCTTCTATTCCAAATTTGGCGCTTTCACTCCAAAATTAGCGCTTCTATTCCAAAATTGGCGCTTCTATTCCGAATTTTGCGCTTCTATTCCAAATTGGCGCTTCTATTCCAAATTTGGCGCTTCTATTTCAAAATTGGCGCTTCTATTCCAAATTTGGCGCTTTCACTCCAAAATTGGCGCTTCTATTCCAAATTTGGCGCTTCTATTTCAAAATTGGCGCTTGTATTCCAAATTTGGCGCTTTCACTCCGATATTGGCGCTTCTATTCCAAATTTGGCGCTTCTATTCCAAATTTGGCGCTTTCACTCCAAAATTAGCGCTTCTATTCCAAAATTGGCGCTTCTATTCCGAATTTTGCGCTTCTATTCCAAATTGGCGCTTCTATTCCAAAATTGGCGCTTCTGTTCCAAATTTGGCGCTTCTATTTTGAGTTTAGCGCTTCTATTCCACCCCAAATTTGGCACTTTCACTCCAAATTTGGCGTTTTTCTATTTCAAATTTGGCGCTGCTATTTCAAATTTGGCGCTTCTATTTCAAATTTGGCGCTTTTATTTCAAATTTGGCGCTTCTATTGTGAGTTTGGCGACTCCATTTTCTGATTGGGCGTATCCTTTCCAATTTTGGTGCCTACTATAACAGTTGAGCTTTTATTACCCCTAGAATGCGTCTGACTCTTACAGCACTATAAATTATTCATAAAATTTGAACGAAAAGCACAAACCTTCGAAGCGATGCAGTGTGGATGCGATACCAGCTGGATCTTGCGCACTTTTAGTGGCTCCTCTAAGCCAAGAACTAATTCTTGAGGATAGAGACAGAATTTGGCACTGAGCCAACCTGTAGACCATGGCGATGGTGACTGAAGTGCAGTGGCTGGATGGCCTGCGTCCTGGCTAGAGCAGTGAATGATGCTGAATGGGCTGCAGCTGATGCATTGCATAGTGGCCACTCGTCTGTAAAATGAAAAAAGAGATAATTATTTTCTTGCCATATATATCTCAGTAGCTATATTCAGATTCTAACTTGATTTAAACCCAGTAAAATCTTGAGAAAATCTATAGAGATAATAGGGAAATTTAGAAAAATAAGTTATTAGATGTAGGTCATGATTTTATATATTCATGCTTCCTTAAATATAAGCCTAGTCTTTGGCTTGGTAATATATTTGTCTATGACTATACTTATAATTGTAAACACTTACTCATATTTATATAGAGGATTAGATATGACTAATGGGGACATGATAAAAATAATAAAATCATAAGTTTAATAGTTATATCTTTTAGACATATAAAAATGAAAACTCTGTGTGTGGATATACAAATTACTTTACAATGGTCTCCCAGACTGTTCAACCAAAGTATATATAGTGAAATTTCAATTTATTTTAAATATCCTACAAAATTTATATTGTGTTTATATATATATATATATATATATATATATATATATTTATATACAAAAATATTATATTAAACAATAAGGCCATTAAATTAAACTAAATACATTCTTATAATATACACTATGACAATACAATATAAAAGACCAAGACTGCAAGAGAGTAGAATAAGCAACCATTGCTTTATATAAAGTATATGAATTTTTGCTATTGTATTAAATATAATTAGAAGTTATAAGGGTTATTCCATGATAGGGTCATCAAAGGTATAGAAATTTTTTTAAAAATTAATTGCAAATGTGAATATTTCATTTTGCATATAATTATGTATAGTTTCATTTTTATGTAGTTTTATACACATTTATCTACCTCTAGGTATATATATTTTGTTTTGATCATGGTACCCTTGCAAGATTTTAAATGTCCCGCGGGATATTATAAAAAGTTTAATCTAGTTTTCAATAAGAAAAAAAGTTAATAAACATAATGCATCAAGTGCATAAATAATAAAAATCTTTCTTTCTTATATCTAAAGACTGAAATTATAAAGTTTTATGATCTAATATAGTTCTATCTATCATAATTTTTTATTTTAAAAAGTTTGACTTCCCTTTTTTAAGTGTTAAAAACGACTATCATTTTTTTTTACAAAAAGTTGTTGTACTAATTTTCAAGAGGTTTATAAGTTGATAATTTTTTGCTAAAATATTTTCTGAGCCTATATTTAAGTTTATAGTCATTTTTGTTAGTTTATGATAAGTGTATCATGCTAAAAAAACCCTGCAAAGTTACCTAATGACCATCATTTTCTAGTATTCTGAAATTTGTTGATCTTTATAAAACCTGAATTACTATCATTTATTCCTAAATTTTATACAAAAAACTGAATTTACTGATATTCTAAAATCATGTCTTTTTTTTAATGTGAATTACTTATTCAATTTCTCTTTCAAAGTTTTTACAGTTTTGATTGTAAAGAAAAATATAGTGGAATTCAAGTCTTTTATTAAAAATGTATACTGTCAATTACTTGTTTGATACCTTAAAATCATTTTCAACCTGCACTATCAAAAAGGTTGTTCCAATTACTAACCATGCACCTAGAACTCTCCACTTTAGTTTGCAATGCACCTTAACACATGCCCCAATCTTCAGTATAAGTAGTCTAACTAGACTCAAGTTTTTACTATCCATTGGTGCTACTGCTTATTGCCTAACAAATAATCTGTATTTGCCTTTGGTTTTGTTAATTGTTATATTCTATTCTTTGAATTCTTGAATAGATTAGGACTGTCCATCTTTATGATCATATGTTGAGTTGTGCAATCATGAAGTGATGTTTTTGTTGAAGGTGCATAAGTACATTTGATCTGAAATGTGAAACAGGTATAATAAATTTTATGGTTAGACAAGCAAGTTATAGTTTTTATATGAACAACTATGGATTATAAACAATCTTTTAACCAAGATTGTATCTAAAAATAGAGCATCCTAATACACTTTTTAAAACTGAAGGTTGTTTTTTGAAACAAACGACCGTCAGTCAATGACCGTCATTTAAGAAAAAATGTGCAACACAGTTAAAGTTATCTACTAAAATGTAATAATGGTTTTAACCATTCATCTAGCTATTGTTTACTACAATTAATGATCAATTGAGACAAAAACTTGCCTGATTCGCAGGAATCTTAAATTTCAGTTATAAAGTTGGATACATAAACTTTCACCAAAAACGACCGTCATCAAAAGTTTCTCTCTGCTAAATCAACACAGTAAGACAAATGACTTTTTTAAAATGTATCTCATCTCAATCTAGAGGTCACGCCCATAAATATAGAACTCACAAAGTCTCAATTTAGTTTGTCTTTTGTATGATTACTGATTATTATTTGCTCCAACCCAACGACCGTCATCTCATGGAATTACCCATAAGTAAGTAGTTATGGGAAATAATAAGCTATGAAGCTAAAGACTTATAGAATATAGAAAATTATAATGGTTATTCTCATAGTCCCATGCCAATAATGCCAATATTATCCAAATGGTACTATGCCAATAATGCTTTGCCTGCACAGTAGCAAATTTATAAGGACTTCTTTAAGTTTATATAAATAAATTAGTTGCAATTTTGATAGGATGATAATTTTATTGCTATAGGGGTTTTTGATAGTGCTGATATAAAATTTTAAATGTATGCATATATAATACAATATGCATTTTGAACAATATTAGTAAACTAAAATAAATAAAATCATTACAGTGTAGTTAAGGGGCCTAAGAAACTTTGGTAGGGAAATTTTAGAGTTGCATAATTCATAAAGATATATGAACCATATAATTTATTAATTTCCTAACAGATTGCTGCATCTCTATGCTTCAATTATTTGTTCTGAAACTTTTATGACTTTTTGACACATGTTTTAGCTTTGCAATGAAATTTTAGACATATAATTATCTTTTGTATTTCCTGCAATATACAGGACAAGCTGAAAAATAGTTTTTTTAAAGATTCCATGCTGTTTTATAGCTAAGCTAAGCTAAGACTTCTTTAGATTGGAATCTGGGACGTTTCAAGTAGGTAGGTATTCAGGCCTAGGTTAATTACCGTTAATAATCAACTAATTAATTGTAGACTTATTACCATGATGAAAAAAACAAAACATTATTTTAATACTTTTAAGAATACTTTAAGTAGCCATTTAAACGATTTATTCAATTCAAAAATCTAATATAGCTAAAAGCGCTTAGACAAAAATTAGGCCTGGCATTATGAGAAAAAGGACTTACAAGACACAGCTAGCTGTTAAAAGTAGTCCTGGAAACCAGAAATTTTAAATTTGTTGTCCAATTTAACAAATTAGGTTTCAATTTAATAAGCTATAAAAGGTAAAAATAAACATATACATAAGCTTGAATAAAAATAATGCTGTATTTTACACCGATTTTAAAATACTTCTATAGTAATTGGTCTGTAATTTTTTTACCTATTTAAACTGTGCCAGATTGTTCAAAACAAACACTGATAAGATTTTTCAGTCTGAGTCTAAGATTGTCTGTTTCTTTGAAACTTGACGTAATTTAATTAATTGAAATGTCGTAGCAATAATAAGCCAAGTATGTTAACTAGTCATCCTATATACTAAAAATGGTCTGTCTGTGTCTATCTATCTATCTATCTATCTATGTGATCGATTAGAGAAAAAATGGCTGGACCGATTTTGTTCGAACTTGCACTGTTCGATTAGAAATTTTCCCGTGACAGTACATGCATCGTGGCTAAGAAATTGCTCGATGCTAAAGGCATTAAATATTCGAAAAACATGCTTTTTTGCAAAGGTCAAGCAGCTCTTTCGACTTGAAATGCATTGTAAGAATGCTAGAGAACAAACTGACTGGTTGAATTCTGATTCTGAAATAGATTGCATCATAACTGAATTGTAACTCCGACTTGAATTGAAAATGCAGTGTGGAAGCGTAGCACCAGAATTGCGTAACCATATTGTTAACTGATACTGACTGACTGAGAAACTGATTATGTCATAACTGCTTCGTGTGATTTACTCTATGCTTGGATTTTCAAGTGTTGAATTATATAAGTGCAAAATTTAATGTTATCAAAACGATGAGAGCTAGGCTAGAGGTGAACAAACTGAACTGCTAAATGCAGCGACGATGGTTCGAATTTTCATAGAGTATAATTTTTTTAATTAAAGCTTTTCAACGTCAGGAAAACTAAAATACTTTTAAAAAAGAATCGTCACGTAAAAATCATAGAAGCGTCATGTAAAAAATCATAGAAGCGTCATGTAAACAATCATAGAAGCGTCATGTAAACAATCATAGAAGTGTCATGTAAAAAAATCATAGAAGCGTCATGTAAAAATCATAGAAGCGCCATGTAAACAATCATAGAAGCGTCATGTGAAAATCATAAAAGCGTCACGTAAAGAATCATAGAAGCGTCATGTAAACAATCATAGAAGCGTCATGTAAAAAAATCATAGAAGCGTCACGTAAACAATCATAGAAGCGTCATGTAAAAATCATAGAAGCGTCATGTAAAAATCATAGAAGCGCCATGTAAACAATCATAGAAGCGTCATGTGAAAATCATAAAAGCGTCACGTAAAGAATCATAGAAGCGTCATGTAAACAATCATAGAAGCGTCATGTAAAAAAATCATAGAAGCGTCACGTAAACAATCATAGAAGCGTCATGTAAAAATCATAGAAGCGTCATGTAAACAATCATAGAAGCGTCATGTAAACAATCATAGAAGCGTCATGTAAACAATCATAGAAGCGTCATGTAAACAATCATAGAAGCGTCATGTAAAAAATCATAGAAGCGTCTTGTAAACAATCATACAAGCGTCATGTAAAAATCATAGAAGCGTCATGTAAACAATCATAGAAGCGTCATGTAAACAATCATAGAAGCGTCATGTAAAAAATCATAGAAGCGTCATGTAAACAATCATAGAAGTGCATTGCATTCAGCTTGAAATTGAAATTGAAATTGTGTGCGTGCATTCAGCTTGATTGGCTGCGGCAAGCAAGCTCGAAAGAGCTCGCTTCGCTCGCTCTTTCTCGCTATCTACCATCTATTGCCAGGACCTGCACCGGAGCGGTTACGAAAATTAGATTTCTCGGTAGTTGCTCGCACTCTTTTGCACTACTTGAGTAGTCTGATTTTCGAACGGCAGGCTGGTTCCAGCAGGTAGTTCCTCTGGATAAAAGCGCTTACCGCGCCCATTGGCTTTCCAGCTGCCTTAATCGTTTCCGGTGATCTTGTGTGCGTGCATTCAGCTTGATTGGCTGCGGCAAGCAAGCTCGAAAGAGCTCGCTTCGCTCGCTCTTTCTCGCTATCTACCATCTATTGCCAGGACCTGCACCGGAGCGGTTACGAAAATTAGATTTCTCGGTAGTTGCTCGCACTCTTTTGCACTACTTGAGTAGTCTGATTTTCGAACGGCAGGCTGGTTCCAGCAGGTAGTTCCTCTGGATAAAAGCGCTTACCGCGCCCATTGGCTTTCCAGCTGCCTTAATCGTTTCCGGTGATCTTGTGTGCGTGCATTCAGCTTGATTGGCTGCGGCAAGCAAGCTCGAAAGAGCTCGCTTCGCTCGCTCTTTCTCGCTATCTACCATCTATTGCCAGGACCTGCACCGGAGCGGTTACGAAAATTAGATTTCTCGGTAGTTGCTCGCACTCTTTTGCACTACTTGAGTAGTCTGATTTTCGAACGGCAGGCTGGTTCCAGCAGGTAGTTCCTCTGGATAAAAGCGCTTACCGCGCCCATTGGCTTTCCAGCTGCCTTAATCGTTTCCGGTGATCTTGTGTGCGTGCATTCAGCTTGATTGGCTGCGGCAAGCAAGCTCGAAAGAGCTCGCTTCGCTCGCTCTTTCTCGCTATCTACCATCTATTGCCAGGACCTGCACCGGAGCGGTTACGAAAATTAGATTTCTCGGTAGTTGCTCGCACTCTTTTGCACTACTTGAGTAGTCTGATTTTCGAACGGCAGGCTGGTTCCAGCAGGTAGTTCCTCTGGATAAAAGCGCTTACCGCGCCCATTGGCTTTCCAGCTGCCTTAATCGTTTCCGGTGATCTTGTGTGCGTGCATTCAGCTTGATTGGCTGCGGCAAGCAAGCTCGAAAGAGCTCGCTTCGCTCGCTCTTTCTCGCTATCTACCATCTATTGCCAGGACCTGCACCGGAGCGGTTACGAAAATTAGATTTCTCGGTAGTTGCTCGCACTCTTTTGCACTACTTGAGTAGTCTGATTTTCGAACGGCAGGCTGGTTCCAGCAGGTAGTTCCTCTGGATAAAAGCGCTTACCGCGCCCATTGGCTTTCCAGCTGCCTTAATCGTTTCCGGTGATCTTGTGTGCGTGCATTCAGCTTGATTGGCTGCGGCAAGCAAGCTCGAAAGAGCTCGCTTCGCTCGCTCTTTCTCGCTATCTACCATCTATTGCCAGGACCTGCACCGGAGCGGTTACGAAAATTAGATTTCTCGGTAGTTGCTCGCACTCTTTTGCACTACTTGAGTAGTCTGATTTTCGAACGGCAGGCTGGTTCCAGCAGGTAGTTCCTCTGGATAAAAGCGCTTACCGCGCCCATTGGCTTTCCAGCTGCCTTAATCGTTTCCGGTGATCTTGTGTGCGTGCATTCAGCTTGATTGGCTGCGGCAAGCAAGCTCGAAAGAGCTCGCTTCGCTCGCTCTTTCTCGCTATCTACCATCTATTGCCAGGACCTGCACCGGAGCGGTTACGAAAATTAGATTTCTCGGTAGTTGCTCGCACTCTTTTGCACTACTTGAGTAGTCTGATTTTCGAACGGCAGGCTGGTTCCAGCAGGTAGTTCCTCTGGATAAAAGCGCTTACCGCGCCCATTGGCTTTCCAGCTGCCTTAATCGTTTCCGGTGATCTTGTGTGCGTGCATTCAGCTTGATTGGCTGCGGCAAGCAAGCTCGAAAGAGCTCGCTTCGCTCGCTCTTTCTCGCTATCTACCATCTATTGCCAGGACCTGCACCGGAGCGGTTACGAAAATTAGATTTCTCGGTAGTTGCTCGCACTCTTTTGCACTACTTGAGTAGTCTGATTTTCGAACGGCAGGCTGGTTCCAGCAGGTAGTTCCTCTGGATAAAAGCGCTTACCGCGCCCATTGGCTTTCCAGCTGCCTTAATCGTTTCCGGTGATCTTGTGTGCGTGCATTCAGCTTGATTGGCTGCGGCAAGCAAGCTCGAAAGAGCTCGCTTCGCTCGCTCTTTCTCGCTATCTACCATCTATTGCCAGGACCTGCACCGGAGCGGTTACGAAAATTAGATTTCTCGGTAGTTGCTCGCACTCTTTTGCACTACTTGAGTAGTCTGATTTTCGAACGGCAGGCTGGTTCCAGCAGGTAGTTCCTCTGGATAAAAGCGCTTACCGCGCCCATTGGCTTTCCAGCTGCCTTAATCGTTTCCGGTGATCTTGTGTGCGTGCATTCAGCTTGATTGGCTGCGGCAAGCAAGCTCGAAAGAGCTCGCTTCGCTCGCTCTTTCTCGCTATCTACCATCTATTGCCAGGACCTGCACCGGAGCGGTTACGAAAATTAGATTTCTCGGTAGTTGCTCGCACTCTTTTGCACTACTTGAGTAGTCTGATTTTCGAACGGCAGGCTGGTTCCAGCAGGTAGTTCCTCTGGATAAAAGCGCTTACCGCGCCCATTGGCTTTCCAGCTGCCTTAATCGTTTCCGGTGATCTTGTGTGCGTGCATTCAGCTTGATTGGCTGCGGCAAGCAAGCTCGAAAGAGCTCGCTTCGCTCGCTCTTTCTCGCTATCTACCATCTATTGCCAGGACCTGCACCGGAGCGGTTACGAAAATTAGATTTCTCGGTAGTTGCTCGCACTCTTTTGCACTACTTGAGTAGTCTGATTTTCGAACGGCAGGCTGGTTCCAGCAGGTAGTTCCTCTGGATAAAAGCGCTTACCGCGCCCATTGGCTTTCCAGCTGCCTTAATCGTTTCCGGTGATCTTGTGTGCGTGCATTCAGCTTGATTGGCTGCGGCAAGCAAGCTCGAAAGAGCTCGCTTCGCTCGCTCTTTCTCGCTATCTACCATCTATTGCCAGGACCTGCACCGGAGCGGTTACGAAAATTAGATTTCTCGGTAGTTGCTCGCACTCTTTTGCACTACTTGAGTAGTCTGATTTTCGAACGGCAGGCTGGTTCCAGCAGGTAGTTCCTCTGGATAAAAGCGCTTACCGCGCCCATTGGCTTTCCAGCTGCCTTAATCGTTTCCGGTGATCTTGTGTGCGTGCATTCAGCTTGATTGGCTGCGGCAAGCAAGCTCGAAAGAGCTCGCTTCGCTCGCTCTTTCTCGCTATCTACCATCTATTGCCAGGACCTGCACCGGAGCGGTTACGAAAATTAGATTTCTCGGTAGTTGCTCGCACTCTTTTGCACTACTTGAGTAGTCTGATTTTCGAACGGCAGGCTGGTTCCAGCAGGTAGTTCCTCTGGATAAAAGCGCTTACCGCGCCCATTGGCTTTCCAGCTGCCTTAATCGTTTCCGGTGATCTTGTGTGCGTGCATTCAGCTTGATTGGCTGCGGCAAGCAAGCTCGAAAGAGCTCGCTTCGCTCGCTCTTTCTCGCTATCTACCATCTATTGCCAGGACCTGCACCGGAGCGGTTACGAAAATTAGATTTCTCGGTAGTTGCTCGCACTCTTTTGCACTACTTGAGTAGTCTGATTTTCGAACGGCAGGCTGGTTCCAGCAGGTAGTTCCTCTGGATAAAAGCGCTTACCGCGCCCATTGGCTTTCCAGCTGCCTTAATCGTTTCCGGTGATCTTGTGTGCGTGCATTCAGCTTGATTGGCTGCGGCAAGCAAGCTCGAAAGAGCTCGCTTCGCTCGCTCTTTCTCGCTATCTACCATCTATTGCCAGGACCTGCACCGGAGCGGTTACGAAAATTAGATTTCTCGGTAGTTGCTCGCACTCTTTTGCACTACTTGAGTAGTCTGATTTTCGAACGGCAGGCTGGTTCCAGCAGGTAGTTCCTCTGGATAAAAGCGCTTACCGCGCCCATTGGCTTTCCAGCTGCCTTAATCGTTTCCGGTGATCTTGTGTGCGTGCATTCAGCTTGATTGGCTGCGGCAAGCAAGCTCGAAAGAGCTCGCTTCGCTCGCTCTTTCTCGCTATCTACCATCTATTGCCAGGACCTGCACCGGAGCGGTTACGAAAATTAGATTTCTCGGTAGTTGCTCGCACTCTTTTGCACTACTTGAGTAGTCTGATTTTCGAACGGCAGGCTGGTTCCAGCAGGTAGTTCCTCTGGATAAAAGCGCTTACCGCGCCCATTGGCTTTCCAGCTGCCTTAATCGTTTCCGGTGATCTTGTGTGCGTGCATTCAGCTTGATTGGCTGCGGCAAGCAAGCTCGAAAGAGCTCGCTTCGCTCGCTCTTTCTCGCTATCTACTATCTATCTATCTATCTATGTGATCGATTAGAGAAAAAATGGCTGGACCGATTTTGTTCGAACTTGCACTGTTCGATTAGAAATTTTCCCGTGACAGTACATGCATCGTGGCTAAGAAATTGCTCGATGCTAAAGGCATTAAATATTCGAAAAACATGCTTTTTTGCAAAGGTCAAGCAGCTCTTTCGACTTGAAATGCATTGTAAGAATGCTAGAGAACAAACTGACTGGTTGAATTCTGATTCTGAAATAGATTGCATCATAACTGAATTGTAACTCCGACTTGAATTGAAAATGCAGTGTGGAAGCGTAGCACCAGAATTGCGTAACCATATTGTTAACTGATACTGACTGACTGAGAAACTGATTATGTCATAACTGCTTCGTGTGATTTACTCTATGCTTGGATTTTCAAGTGTTGAATTATATAAGTGCAAAATTTAATGTTATCAAAACGATGAGAGCTAGGCTAGAGGTGAACAAACTGAACTGCTAAATGCAGCGACGATGGTTCGAATTTTCATAGAGTATAATTTTTTTAATTAAAGCTTTTCAACGTCAGGAAAACTAAAATACTTTTAAAAAAGAATCGTCACGTAAAAATCATAGAAGCGTCATGTAAAAAATCATAGAAGCGTCATGTAAACAATCATAGAAGCGTCATGTAAACAATCATAGAAGTGTCATGTAAAAAAATCATAGAAGCGTCATGTAAAAATCATAGAAGCGCCATGTAAACAATCATAGAAGCGTCATGTGAAAATCATAAAAGCGTCACGTAAAGAATCATAGAAGCGTCATGTAAACAATCATAGAAGCGTCATGTAAAAAAATCATAGAAGCGTCACGTAAACAATCATAGAAGCGTCATGTAAAAATCATAGAAGCGTCATGTAAAAATCATAGAAGCGCCATGTAAACAATCATAGAAGCGTCATGTGAAAATCATAAAAGCGTCACGTAAAGAATCATAGAAGCGTCATGTAAACAATCATAGAAGCGTCATGTAAAAAAATCATAGAAGCGTCACGTAAACAATCATAGAAGCGTCATGTAAAAATCATAGAAGCGTCATGTAAACAATCATAGAAGCGTCATGTAAACAATCATAGAAGCGTCATGTAAACAATCATAGAAGCGTCATGTAAACAATCATAGAAGCGTCATGTAAAAAATCATAGAAGCGTCTTGTAAACAATCATACAAGCGTCATGTAAAAATCATAGAAGCGTCATGTAAACAATCATAGAAGCGTCATGTAAACAATCATAGAAGCGTCATGTAAAAAATCATAGAAGCGTCATGTAAACAATCATAGAAGCGTCATTTAAAAAATCATAGAAACGTCATGTAAAAATCATAGAAGCGTCATGTAAAAAATCATAGAAGCGTCATGTAAACAATCATAAAAGCATCATGTAAAAATCATTGAAGCGTCATATAAACAATCATAGAAGCGTCATGTAAAAAATCATAGAAGCGACATGTAAACAGTCATAGAAGCGTCATGTAAAAATCTTAAAAGCGTCATGTAAAAAATCATAGAAGCGTCATGTAAAAAATCATAGAAGCGTCATGTAAACAATCATAGAAGCGTCATGTAAAAAATCGTAGAAGCGTCATATAAAAATCATAGAAGCGTCATGTAAACAATCATAGAAGCGTCATGTAAACAATCATAGAAGCGTCATGTAAAAAATCATAGAAGCGTCATGTAAAGAATCGTAGAAGCGTCATGTAAAAAATCATAGAAGCGTCATGTAAAAAATCATAGAAGCGTCATGTAAAAAATCGTAGAAGCGTCATATAAAAATCATAGAAGCGTCATTTAAAAAATCATAAAAGCGTCACGTAAAGAATCATAGAAGCGTCATGTAAACAATCATAGAAGCGTCATGTAAAAAAATCATAGAAGCGTCACGTAAACAATCATAAGAGCGTCGTGTAAAAATCATAGAAGCGTCATGTAAACAATCATAGAAGCGTCATGTAAACAATCATAGAAGCGTCATGTAAACAATCATAAAAGCATCATGTAAAAATCATTGAAGCGTCATATAAACAATCATAGAAGCGTCATGTAAAAAATCATAGAAGCGACATGTAAACAATCATAGAAGCGTCATGTAAAAATCTTAAAAGCGTCATGTAAAAAATCATAGAAGCGTCATGTAAAAAATCATAGAAGCGTCATGTAAACAATCATAGAAGCGTCATGTAAAAAATCGTAGAAGCGTCATGTAAAAAATCATAGAAGCATCATGTAAAAAATCATAGAAGCGTCATGTAAAGAATCGTAGAAGCGTCATGTAAAAAATCATAGAAGCGTCATGTAAAAAATCATAGAAGCGTCATGTCAAAAATCGTAGAAGCGTCATATAAAAATCATAGAAGCGTCATTTAAAAAATCATAAAAGCGTCATGTAAAAAATCATAGAAGCGTCTTGTAAACAATCATACAAGCGTCATGTAAAAATCATAGAAGCGTCATGTAAAAAATCATAGAAGCGTCATGTAAACAATCATAGAAGCGTCATGTAAAAAATCGTAGAAGCGTCATGTAAAAATCATAGAAGCGTCATGTAAACAATCATAGAAGCGTCATGTAAACAATCATAGAAGTTTCATGTAAAAAATCATAGAAGCGTCATGTAAAGAATCGTAGAAGCGTCATATAAAAATCATAGAAGCGTCATTTAAAAAATTATAAAAGCGTCATGTAAAAAATCATAGAAGCGTCATGTAAAGAATCGTAGAAGCGTCATATAAAAATCATAGAAGCGTCATTTAAAAAATTATAAAAGCGTCATGTAAAAAATCATAGAAGCGTCATGTAAAGAATCGTAGAAGCGTCATATAAAAATCATAGAAGCGTCATGTAAACAATCATAGAAGCGTCATGTAAAAAATCATAGAAGCGTCATGTAAAAAAGTCATAGAAGCGTCATGTAAACAATCGTAGAAGCGTCATATAAAAATCATAGAAGCGTCATGTAAACAATCATAGAAGCGTCATGTAAAAAATCATAGAAGCGTCATGTAAACAATCATAGAAGCGTCATGTAAAAAATCATAGAAGCGTCATGTAAAAATCCAAAGAAGCGTCATGTCAGACATTAAAGGTGTCATGTAAAAATTGAATGAAGCTATAGTACATTGCTGTGCTGGGGAGAATTACTGAGACGTCAAGGCTCACAGAGAATAACTGAGATTACAGGGGGGGGGGGTTTCTGAGATGTCAAAGCAAAGTCAGAAGCTACTTCAAAGTTCATGTACTTTACTCAATTTTTTTATTGCATTCTTTGTTGGCTCGCCACGGGGGGGGGCGCTGATAGAAGAAGAGTCATGTAAAAAATAAAAGTAGCACTATGTATACATAAAAGAAAAGTCATGTCGAAGTTAAAAGATTCATTTGGGAATTGCTACGATGTCAAAGCTAGGTGGAAATCGTTATAGTGCTGTGATTCTTAAAGAAGGAATCACTAAAATGTCAAGGCTTAGGGGAGAAGAATTGCTGAGATTTCAAGGCTTTAGGTTGGGTTAAAGTTAGGTTTAGGTCAGGTGTGGGTTGAGGGTTATATTTTATCGGGTTTCAAGGTTAACAGAATAACAGAAGATTTTTTAGATTTCAAGGTTTATGGGGGCCATCGCTGACATGTTAAGGCTTACGGGGGGAATAGCTGAGATGTCAAGGCTCACGGGGTATAAATGAGATTTCAAGGCTAAAGTCAGAAGCTACATGTAGTTTATTGAAAACTTTTTATTACATTATTTGATGCCTCCTCAGGGGAGGGATCGCTGATAGAAAAAGCATAATGTAAAAAATAAAAGAAGCTTCATGTCGAAGTTAAGAGATTCATTTGGGAATCCCTACGATGTCGAGG
The DNA here is from genome assembly GCA_002269645.1 of Macrostomum lignano. Classification (NCBI taxonomy): domain Eukaryota; kingdom Metazoa; phylum Platyhelminthes; family Macrostomidae; genus Macrostomum; species Macrostomum lignano. Next base: position 122,518 of record NIVC01002413.1, read on the forward strand.
CTTGCAGGGAATCGCTATAATGCTGTAGTAGTGCTATAATGACTCAGAATTACTGAAATTTCAATGTTTTAGGGTTAGGTTAGGGTTAGGGTTAGGGTTAGGGTTAGGCTAGGGTTAGGGTTAGAAGGTTGACAGATATTTTTAGATTTCCAAGGCTTATTGGGGGCATTGCTGAGATGTCAAGGGGGGAAGTTGATATGTTAAAGCTTGTGGGGGGGGGAATTACTGACATGTCAAGGCTTACAAGGTTTGACAGGAGATTTTTTAAGATTTCAAGGATACATGTAGCTTATTAAAAAAACGTGTATTGCATTTCTTTGGCTCCCCAACGGGGGGCGTAGATTGCTAGTTTTCAGTCTAAATTCTAATCGAATATTTTTAGCTCAGTAATTAATTTATTAGCAGGGGCCTATGCAGACTCGCAAATTTTAGTTAGAAGTCAGACAATAAAAATTGTCTACCTTTTTTTACCGTCTGGCGTCCATTAGGCTTACCTACCTTTTATTTTTAATTCTAAGTTTTACAAAAGAGCCTGGACTGTTTTACTTAGATTTTTAAGTACCAAATAAAACTCATTAACAAACAAGCGAATTGTGCTAGCTAGGCTAGGCTATGCAACCTACTTAGGCCTAGTGTAAGTAATTTGATTTTGACTTAGTTAGGCCTAGTCATAGTTTTGCAACTAACCCAACACAAAAAATGAAACAAATCTTTAGTTTAATTTTGTTAAAAAATCTTTTTTAATTTAACATAGTGTAAAAAATGAATTGCCAAAGCCAACACTTGAATTTCCAATCTAGAGGTGCTAAAACAGAGTGGCGTACTCTTAAGATGAATCTGACGATGCGACAATTTATTATACATGTATATTAGTTAATATTGAGAAATAAAACAAAGAGTATGTTATAAACCAGTTATGAAAACTTTTAATTATAAATACATACAGTAAAAAGTACAATAAAATATAAATAGAATACAAATACAAATAATGCACGATATGAAATAAATACAAAATATGATTACTTTTAAAATAAACAAAGATACATTACAATAGACCTAGGGCCTACGTTTTTTGAGTTTTTTTTAAACCCAATTTGTTAGGCCTATATTATCATTATGCTAATTTCTATTAATTTAATGGCTTTGTATTGCATTTTAAATCTATAAAATAAAGTCTATCAAAATTTTCATTTTCACTTTTCAAATTACTAATGGATTGTGACAGGCCTTTTGGCTCTGTCTTTCTAAACTTCTAACTATTAGTGTTTATTAAATATCCTACGAGCTGCCACCAAAGTTGTTACAGGCCTTTCACCTCTTACTTTATCAATTTTAATCCCACCGATTTGCCAACTACAGTTATCCTGATTATACTTGCTTTTACTCCCTAACTATTTCTTAGAATTTCATTTAAATATTTCTGGGTAGCGTTCTTAGTAGCGTTTCTGGTAGCGTTCTTAGTAGCGTTTCTGGTAGCTTATGGCTTGCTTTCTGGTAGCGTTCTAGTAGCTTATGGCCTGAGCGGTCTAGTACTGGTATATGTATTAGTGTATAGTCCTAATCGGGCGTTCACCGAGACTAGAGGGTCACGGCGCCTCTCTTGGTATATCTCCAAGAATTAGTCCCAATTCCCTTCTCTTAGCAAATTTCTTAGAATCGTTTCACAGGTTTTGCAAATAAATAAGTCGCTATTTAGCTCAAAGACTTTGAAATGGTTTAGATTGAACTGCTTATTCTGTTCGCAATTATTTGCTCACGAGTAAAAGACAGTTAGAGTATATTTGTCGCAAAACCGCTCCTATATATAGTGGTTTCCCCCCCATACGATTAAAACAAAAAAAATAATTCCCCAATTTATTTTGCGCAGTAAAACAAAAATATTCGGTACGGTAAAACAAAATATTTATCTAGTATTTCGCACGAGTTTAGTTTCTAAGAAAACATACCTTTATTGCTCAAAATTCGTACAGTATTGAAGCACTACTACAACTTCCTCCTCTTAATATCAAGTTTGAACGAACAATTACAGTGAAAAATTGATATCAATATAGGTGAAAAGTGCGCAACTAAGTGCAAAAAAATATATATGAGTGCTAAGTCAACATACTAGTGCATAAAATGGTTGTGCAAAAATTGTGGAAGCATTGTTAAAACTATTAAAGGCAAAAGTAAAGCACAGGTGAGATAGTAAACGCAATAGTTAGTTCAATTCTGATAGTTCAACTCAAATAAATTTGCATGGTTCAGGTAGATCACGGTAATAAGGCCAGCCGATTTGAGAGAAGAACCAGTTGTACTCCTCGTCTAGTACAGCTAGCGAAGGTGGCGGGTTGACTTGCCTGGCCCTTTGGATACGATGGGCGACATCTTGCAGAATCGCAACCGCTTCTTGGTGGCTAAACTGTTCCCTAAGGAACTTCAGGTGCTGCCAGATCTGAGACCCTTGAGGATATCGCTGCCGCATGTCAGATCGATGGTACGCGACCTTCAGCGAGTACTGCTCAATATGGAAGCGCAATTTCTCGACCTCAGATCCACGAGTCTCTACAAGCTTTCGGACAATTCGATGATAGTCTTGCTGCGGTGTCGGCGGCTGCGAAGCTGGTTGTTGACTCGGCTGCAGAGCTGGCTGTGGAGCTAGCTGCGGAACTGCCTGCAGACTCGGCGGCTGTTGAGCCGTTGTTGGCGCGGCCTCGGGCTTCTTCCGCCGCGGTGCTGGAGGCTTCTTCGATGGCGGGGCAGATGGCGGCGACACTAGCTGCTGCGTTCTTCCTGCTGTTGACGAGCCTGGCGTGGCCTTGATAACGTACGAACGAATGGGCGCCGCTGCCTGTGTTGTCAGCAAGGCGGCTCGCTTTTGCTCTGGGCCATCCACGTTTAATTGGCGGCACGGCGATGATGCTTGTGGCGATGCCCTCGGCCTTTTGTTGCTTACACCAGGCGCCTTTGGTCTTGTTGGACAACGTAGCGGCGCCTCGTTCTCGTCAACATTAGGCTCCGGCTGAGGCTCAATCTCTTCGGACAGGTCACCGATCAACTCTTGCAGAATGTCGACTGAGTTATCCATATGGTTCTCTTCGAATGACTCTTAGAATAGAAAGGAAGCTAGCAGTGAGCTATGGGATCTGTGGGGCCTGCGGGGAGCTCGTATTTATAGGCTGGCGGGCCGAAAAACTGGACCTCTTCGAAGCACTCCCCTCGCGCGTGGGGCGGGGCATGCCAGATTTGACAGATTTGACAACTAAATTTTTATGGATTTTCTATTTATTTTTATAACTTTTTTATTTTTTGATAGATTTTCTTGAGTAAAGTATCAAATTAAAGATCGCATTTTGTAGATTAATATGGTATTTACAGATTCGCTCTATGTACAGCATGTCAAATTTTATAAGCAGATAAGTAATTCTAATACGAAAATTTAACTGTTTAACACTGTTTCTTATGGGAAATTGCTTACATCACTGCTTAAGGTGCTAAATATCTCGCGTAGCGCCTTCGGGGCACAAATCCTGTCGCGCCTTCTCTTTCTCTCTCTTGCTGAGTCACTCTATTGTCTCGGGGTCTCAAATTATAGCCTCCTACTGTGTTAGCACGTTCCTCCTCTAACTCTATTGCTCCTTCTTCTTCTTCTGATGGCTCATCTGAGTCAGTCGCTCTCTCTGTATTCTCACTGTTCAATTCCTCATTTCCTTCGTTTTCACTCTGCGAATTCGGATCTGCGAATACTCTCCATTGAATTCTGTTTTCTTCGTCTGAGCTTTCCTCCTCTAAAATTTGAACTTCTGGAATTCTATTTTCTTTTTGTCTATGGCAAATTCTTTTCTTCGGCTTCGGCGGTTCCTTCTTCTTAGTTGACACTGGTGCTGGTTTTAAATTATTATTAATTTCTTCTGGTAAATCAATTTCGGATTTCGGCACTGGAGTCAGATTATTTCTATGCACTAATAGTTTTTCTCTTCGAACAACTTTGCAGATTCTCACAGCTTCTCCTCGAAATCTCATCTTCATTTTCATCTCATCTCAACTCAACAACTTCTCGACTCAATATCTCAACTCGACCCTGACCTCTCGAAAGCTTCTCTGCTGAACTCATGCCAGCTACAGCTCTACTGTCACGGGTCCTACAACTCTTAACAAATTCTCAAATCTCGAATCTCCTTCCGCTATCTCAGTTTGGCCTCGTCAGTAGAATCATAGAAATTCTGTATTAATCTGCTCTTTAGGCCTTACTGCCCTTCCTTTCCTGCATGGCCTGACTCTCTGAACCTTTTTTGGCTCTTCTGAAAGCGTCATCGGCCTCTTCTTTCTGCCTTTGGCCAATCCGCAATTGGTCAGCATGCGTAGCTGTCCGCGCGTCATGCCAATCTCTGCAATTCTCTTCGCACAATTCTGCACAGTTCTCTCAGCATCAACTTCTCGTCAACTTCTCTGAGTAAAATAATCTTCCTTCAATGTTTTCAGTCCGAAATTGCAGTTCCCTGGCTTTCCTAAATAAGTTTCTTAGTAAAACGGCCCTTTTAAGGTCAAACGGCCCTTTTAAGGGTCACCTTCCTAAAATTTAATTATTTTATTTCTTTTAGACAGCTTATTGCCTTGCAACATGCCAACAAAATACCTCTTAATCAAATGTTTTTGGGTTTTTCTGAATTTTTTATTCGTTTTTATATTTATGCATATATATTTGAAACATATTTACAGATTTGCTTTACAGACACTTTTAATTTGCTGATTCGCTTGAGTTCGCTCACTTTCTGTTTATGGCGGCTTCTGCTGGGCGTACCGATTGAAGTTGATTCGGCACTGGTGTCCTGCTTGAGGCCTAATGGGTCCTGGCTGGTTGCAGAAGAAGCAGTGACCAGGTGTCGGCTCTGGCCTGATTCCACTGAATCTGTTCAGGCGGCGCGGTCTTGGCACTGACTGATGCTGCTGCCCTGTCTTTGGTTCTAGGCTAATGTTCGTTAGCACGAAGGTCAAGGTCATTAGACACTCTACTAATGCATCAATTCCCTCTTTTCGGTTCTGCTGCTTCGGCTCAAATTCTTCGATTATTCGTCGCCTAATTTCCTGATACTGACTCTGCTCTTTTCTGTGACTGATTCGGCGTTTCAGTCCCTCTGGGATGTTTAGATTAGCAAAGAGAGCTTCCTTCTGTTTCTCGCCTGTAATCCCTTGGATTCTGCACTGCTGCTCAAACGTGTTCATCCACTGCCTAATGTTCTGACCAGGTGTGAACTTTTCTACTTGCACTTCAGCCTCTTTCGATCCTAACTTGAGATGTTTCCGCAGTTCCTCTGCCAGCATGGCGATGGCATCATTAGCCTGATTCTGATTCATCTTTTCTCTACGAAAAACCTTTCAAATTATTCTTCGGAATTCTTCTGAATCTAGCTTTAAGAGTTCGCGCCGTTTCTCTAATCCTTATCGCTGCCACCAGCTGTGACAGGCCTTTTGGCTCTGTCTTTCTAAACTTCTAACTATTAGTGTTTATTAAATATCCTACGAGCTGCCACCAAAGTTGTTACAGGCCTTTCACCTCTTACTTTATCAATTTTAATCCCACCGATTTGCCAACTACAGTTATCCTGATTATACTTGCTTTTACTCCCTAACTATTTCTTAGAATTTCATTTAAATATTTCTGGGTAGCGTTCTTAGTAGCGTTTCTGGTAGCGTTCTTAGTAGCGTTTCTGGTAGCTTATGGCTTGCTTTCTGGTAGCGTTCTAGTAGCTTATGGCCTGAGCGGTCTAGTACTGGTATATGTATTAGTGTATAGTCCTAATCGGGCGTTCACCGAGACTAGAGGGTCACGGCGCCTCTCTTGGTATATCTCCAAGAATTAGTCCCAATTCCCTTCTCTTAGCAAATTTCTTAGAATCGTTTCACAGGTTTTGCAAATAAATAAGTCGCTATTTAGCTCAAAGACTTTGAAATGGTTTAGATTGAACTGCTTATTCTGTTCGCAATTATTTGCTCACGAGTAAAAGACAGTTAGAGTATATTTGTCGCAAAACCGCTCCTATATATAGTGGTTTCCCCCCCATACGATTAAAACAAAAAAAATAATTCCCCAATTTATTTTGCGCAGTAAAACAAAAATATTCGGTACGGTAAAACAAAATATTTATCTAGTATTTCGCACGAGTTTAGTTTCTAAGAAAACATACCTTTATTGCTCAAAATTCGTACAGTATTGAAGCACTACTACAGGATAAACTTAGTATTGTTTGGTAGCCACACTCTGAATCATGTAGCATACTCCCAAAAATTTGGGCATGCATTGGCAATGAATACCAAAAATAGATAGGCCTATGCACAGTTAGCATGCATCACTTCTGAAAAAAGTGCATGCATACCTAGTATACACTTTATAGAATCATATAAGAGTTTATTGTAAAGTAGAAAAAAGATGAAAAAAAATATTTTTAAGCATAAATTTCAAGCCTTCTAGGTTTCTTTAACTCGCAATAAAGTATTTAAACAAATCTTTGCATGCATCAATTTCCACTATAAATAGTATAGCCAAAAAAGCAGAAAAATTAACCAAATTACTTGCCAAAATGGTCTATTATGCAATTTAAAAAAGGTTGTTTATTGTCACAATATAAAAAAGGTCATTTATTATTGTAACACTGGTGTAATTCTGAGAATGTGTTTGTACTCAATTTTTTTTCAGTGTGCATTTGTAATTGTTCAATTTTTGTTTGGGCATGCACCTAGCATGATCTGGACTATGGGTTAGTAGTTGGTATTTCTGCTTGGTTGGTTAGTTATGTTAGTATTTTTGATATTAAATAAAAGAAACTAGATAGGTCTAGTCTTAATAGAGTCAGTTAAAGGCTTTCAAAACTTTACATTTTATATGCATTAATACTTCTTTTTTATACTTTACTATTTTATATTTGATAAATAAACTAAATAGGCCTAGTATTTCTAGTCACATGTATATGTGACTATTTTGACAGACTTGATTTTCATGGGTTTAAAATGCAATGCAAAATGAATCTGTCAAAATTGCCAATAATTGCCAACATATTGCCAATCAATTTGTAATTTATAATATAAATAACATATAAAGTTTATTACAATACATAAATTTTGATATTTGATTGCTTTTTAACTATCAAGTCTAATATATAATAGTAGGCCTACTTTTATGCTTTTTAAATGTCACAAAATAATACCATTTTTCATTTACAATAAGGCCTATAGATCATTATTAACTTTGCAACAATCAAAAATAAAAACAAAAATATGTTGCACATATTTAACCTTAAAATTTTTACCAAAAGCTTAAAAACTAATCTTTTTCTAATCATAAGATTGGCCAGATTCTAGCCTAAGCTTAAAGCAGTAGATTGGCTTAATTTAATTATTGACTTACTTGGAATCATAGAATTCTATGCTTAGAATTATACATATGCGACATCCTAATTTTAACTAGCCATGTGACTTACTTTTTTGAACAAAATGCAATCTACCTATGATAGAAACCCTAAAGCAAAATTGTTATAATTTTAGGTAAATGGTAGAAGTAGTTATGACTATCTAACTATCTTATTAATTCTAAATGCTTTGTCATCTAATTAATACTATGTCTGTATTTTTAGGGTGGGAATTTTTATGACTTACCCTTAGTCTACCACAATTTACAGTAGCCAGGTTGGCAAGCAGTTGCACATGTATGCTTGGTATTCTCTATGTCTTGGAGCAAGACACTTAATCCTACATTACTAGTTATTTCTTGTTATAACCTGTTACAAGGTTTTTATTGTCTTTAAAAGGTTGCTACTAAATAAAGTTTAAGGGTCAGGCATATATGCTTAGCTCTACTTTTAAAAATATATATTTTATTTATTTTAACTATACAACTATTGATATTACTATATTATGTTATTTGTCTTTGAATTAATATGCTCGTATCTAAAAATTATTATCAAGTATATTTAAAATAAGTTAAGTGATTCTATCTCATTAGTAATCCTTAGAGCAAAAAATTTCTAACCATTGATTTTTATAATAAAAACATTTTGCTTGAAAAATTCTATCCATTCTTTTGTCTAAATAAATTGTTCATAATGATATGCCCTTTAACTTGCACTTAAATATATTTACTATCAATTACAGATCTTTTTAGTAACCAGTAGTTATTGCTATATGGTTTTAATATTACATTTTATTGTTTTTTTATCATTGGTACTCACATTCCATTTGTCACTTTTATAGTCTAGCAAAACTCACTAAATTAATAAAATCAAAGCAAAAAATAGATGAAAATGAATAAAAACTTGAATAGTAGTTGAAAAATAATGAGAAAAGATTTTGATTGCATGCATGCAAAGCAAAGCTATTTTGCAATAAGGCTGTCTAGTATATAGGTGTTTTAAAGTTTTTTAAGAGATTGTAATGTGTGCATCATAATAGATAGCTGCAGCTGAGTTGTTGGTTGCAAATCTGCCCATTAGGGCAGGTGTAATCAATTATTATTATTATTAATATTATTATTATTATCTTATATTTCATATATACCAAACTATTATTAGTACTGGTCAATCTAGCTAGTATTTTTTGGTAGATTAGGACTAGATCACAAAACTGATTGTATTATATTATGATTATTAGTACAAGTGAAATCAGTTTTTCCAATACTTTGTAAATGTGTAAAAACTGGTGCATACTTTCTTGGCCTGATAAAATTATAGAGCTATATAAAATAACACTTTGCAGCCACACTTGCCTGAAGTCTGCAGAACCAAGCAGTGCAGTGTGCGCAAGAGACAGTTGCTGGTTAACTAATTAAGGGGCCATTGTGATCGCCCCTTCAGCTAATCCTTCGACTAAAAACTACAAGATAGGAGGTACATTTTTAAAGACTTTAAATTCCTAATTTAAATCGGAATTCTGGATTTTAAACAGGACAAAAAAGATCGGCAAAAGAAAAAGAAAAGGAAACAGCAACAACAGCAAGACGAGTCTCCTAGAAGCCAGGCTTTAGTCAGCATGTCTTCGTCAACTGCTGTAGTGTCGGCCGCCGAGGTTTCCGCCGCTGCCGCTTCGTCATCGTCAGTTCTTTCAACAACAACAGCAACAACAGACTCGCCCGTGGCCGCGAAGAAGAGCGTCGAGTTGCCGTCTGCGCCGCCACCAGATCCGCCTAGCACTGCCGAATCCACCGATGCTAGCGAAGCGCCAGTCGCTAGCGTAGCTCCAAGCGGCGACGGACCGCCGCCATTTGACGATAATAATGCTGCCAATACTGCAGCCTCGTGTGCATCAGCCGTAAGAGTCGGCGGTAACAGCGCCGAAGGCAGCCGAGCCAGCAGCAAGAAAGCATCAGCTTCGGCGTCTCCTGCGAGACATCCGGCGGCTGCTGCTGCGTCATCGGCTACAGATACGCTGGCAACCCAGCAGCAGCGCGAGGAACTGGAAGATCTAGCTAAACGCCTGGCTGACTATCTGCGAGTAATGGAGGATGGCATTGGCGTGCGAGACACTCTTAACGACGATATTGGATCCTTCTTGGAGAAGACTCTGTCTTGCGATAATCTGCGCAAAGATCGGGCTCACCTGCTGGAGCTGGACGAGTGGCTCAAGCATCAGGCCAAGATTCTTGATCAGGGCTCTCAGGTGGACTTTTATACTGACCACTATTCATGGATCAATGCTGCTATATTAGTTCTTAGATAGGGTCACGACTCACCGTAGACTTTTGCTATCTCCATTGCTTGTCCAGCCCTCCCAGATCTTCAGTTGCTGGGCCAGCCTTCCAGAGTGTCAGTCGCTGGGCCATCAGCCTCCCAGATTCTTAGTTGCTGGGTCAGCCTCCCAGATTCTCAGTTGCTGGGCCATCAGCTTCCCAGATTCTCAGTTGCTGGGTCAGCCTCCCAGATTCTCAGTTGCTGGGCCAGTCTCCCAGATTCTCAGTTGCTGGGCCAGCCTCACAGATCCTCAGTTGCTGGGCCAGCCTCACAGATCCTCAGTTTCTGGGCCAGCCTCCCAGATCTTCAGTTGCTGGGCCAGCCTCCCAGATCCTCAGTTGCTGGGCCAGCCTCCCAGATCTTTAGTTGCTGGGCCAGCCTCCCAGATCCTCAGTTGCTGGGCCAGCCTCCCAGATCTTCAGTTGCTGGGTCAGCTTCCCAGATTCTCAGTTGCTGGGCCAGCCTCACAGATCCTCAGTTGCTGGGCCAGCCTCACAGATCCTCAGTTGCTGGGCCAGCCTCCCAGATCTTCAGTTGCTGGGCCAGCCTCCCAGATCCTCAGTTGCTAGGCCAGCCTCCCAGATCCTCAGTTGCTGGGCCAGCCTCCTAGATCCTCAGTTGCTAGGCCAGCCTCTGAGATCCTCAGTTGCTAGGCCAGCCTCCCAGATCCTCAGTTGCTGGGCCAGCCTCTGAGATCCTCAGTTGCTAGGCCAGCCTCCCAGATTCTCAGTTGCTAGGTCAGCCTCCCAGATTCTCAGTTGCTGGGCCAGCCTTCCAGATCCTCAGTTGCTGGGCCAGCCTCCCAGATCCTCAGTTGCTGGGCCAGCCTCTGAGATCCTCAGTTGCTAGGCCAGCCTCCCAGATTCTCAGTTGCTAGGTCAGCCTCCCAGATTCTCAGTTGCTGGGCCAGCCTCCCAGATCTTCAGTTGCTGGGTCAGCTTCCCAGATTCTCAGTTGCTGGGCCAGCCTCACAGATCCTCAGTTGCTAGGCCAGCCTCACAGATCCTCAGTTTCTGGGCCAGCCTCCCAGATCTTCAGTTGCTGGGCCAGCCTCCCAGATCCTCAGTTGCTAGGCCAGCCTCCCAGATCCTCAGTTGCTGGGCCAGCCTCCTAGATCCTCAGTTGCTAGGCCAGCCTCTGAGATCCTCAGTTGCTAGGCCAGCCTCCCAGATCCTCAGTTGCTGGGCCAGCCTCTGAGATCCTCAGTTGCTAGGCCAGCCTCCCAGATCCTCAGTTGCTGGGCCAGCCTCCTAGATCCTCAGTTGCTAGGCCAGCCTCTGAGATCCTCAGTTGCTAGGCCAGCCTCCCAGATCCTCAGTTGCTGGGCCAGCCTCTGAGATCCTCAGTTGCTAGGCCAGCCTCCCAGATTCTCAGTTGCTAGGTCAGCCTCCCAGATTCTCAGTTGCTGGGCCAGCCTCCCAGATTCTCAGTTGCTGGGCCAGCCTCCCAAATCCTCAGTTGCTAGGCCAGTCTCCCAGATCCTCAGTTGCTGGGCCGGCCTCCCAGATCCTCAGTTGCTGGGCCGGCCTCCCAGAGTGTCAGTTGCTGGGCCAGCCTCTCAGATCCTCAGTTGCTAGGCAACTATACACAATGCACCGCCCGTACTCCCCCGCAGGACGGAGATGAGACTCTGTGGACCAATCAGGACCCGCGAACTCGCATGCTGATGCACAAGCTGTGCGCATTCTACGGCCTCGATCACAACATAATGGGCCCCTACCAGAACAACACAATCAGAATTGAACGTCAAAAAGATCGATTTCGCAATTGGAATTTTTCTGTCAGCGATCTGGCCAGATACTACGAGTTGAGAGACCTGCTGCAACAGTCTGGCAGCACCGGCGGTGGTCAAAACGGCGGCGGAGCTAACAAAGAGGCCAGCCCCACTGTGCTGTTGAATGGCCAGCAGCAGCAGCAGCAGCCCTCTTCATCAACTTCCGGTTCCGGGGATCACCAACCCTCGCCGACTGGGAAGAAGGCTGCGCCAGTAGCAGGAGGCGGTGGCGCTGGTCCCCCCCGGCCGCCGCAGATGCAGTCGCCGGCATCGTCAGGCAGTTCAAAGCATCATCCACACGGCGTGCCTAATCAGGCCGGCGGCGGCGGCGGGCACCGCGCCGGCGGACCCCCGTACGAGGATTTTAATAATCGTCGACGCAAAGAAATTGGCGGCGGTGTTGGCGGCTCGCCGTCGCCTTCGTCAGCAGCAGTCGTTGGGCAGTCTGGAGTGCGGCAACAGCAGCACCAGCCGCATCATCAGCATCAGCAATCGATGGATGAGGCATCGGCAGGTGCATCAGGCGGCAGGCCCTGCTCAGGAACGGCCAGTCCCCAGCCAAATTACTATGCCCCGGTTTACCTTAGAGACGATACGCAGGTGTTCCGGCTGCTGCCCTGTCGGGTATCTGAGCTCAATAGAGGCGAGCCAGTCTACCTGGACGCTCGCGGGCCCCTAATCAGCGCTGCCGATGGCTGCAGTCTGTACAGATTCGATCCAGAGCAGCGCAATGCTCTGGCCCAGGCTCCGCTGTCTGTGCAGCCTAATCTGCCTGCTCAGCTGCCACAACAGCATCAGCAGCAGCATCATCTCACTGGCCAGCGACTACCTCCGCCGCCTCCGATGCAGCATCAGCAGCAGCATCAGCAACAGGCTCAGCATCTCGCTGCCGAGCATTACACAGCCGTGTCGCTTTCGCAGCAGCAGCAACCGCAACAGCAGCAGATATTTTATCAGGCTGTCACACCTGCTCAGATTGCTGCCTATCATCACCAGCAACAGCAGCACCACCAGCAGCAGCATCAGCAGCACTATTCTCAAGCTTCAATTGTTCCCGCTTATCCTTCGGCCGCTGCTGTTCAACCCGCCGCTGCGCCAGTGTACATCCATCAACAGCATCAGCATCAACAGTCCGCCGCCGCTGCAGCAGCCGCTGCCGCTGCCGCCGCCGCTGCCGCTCATCAGCACGTGGCTTCGCCTCCGCCGCAGCCTCCGCCACCGCCGCCTCAGCAGCCGCAGCCGCCAACCACGCATCAGCTGCATCATCAGCATCAGCATTCTGTTGCGGCAGTTGCGGCCGCGGCTGCTCAGCACTATCAGCAGCAGCAGCAGGCTGCTCTGTACGCAGCAGCTTACCACCAGCAGCAGCAACAGCAGCAGCAGCAATACCAGCACATGGCAGCAGCTGCTCGATTTGCTCAGGGCCCGGCTTTTCAGTTTGTGCCTCAGCATCAGCCGCAGCAGCATCCGCAGTCTGCCGCTACCGCTGCCGCCGCAGCCGCCGCCGCCGCTGCTCAAATGAGATTCTCGCAACAGCAACAGCAGCAATACACAGGAGGTGGCGGCGGAGCCGGTGGCCCCGCAGACTCTCAGCGATCTTCATCTTGAGTAGACAGTCTGATTGATAAAATGTTGAAATGAAGAATCACTAATTCTTATTGAGATGATTGGATTTATTATTATATCTAATATTTGCGCTGAGAGTAACTTGCAGTGAGTCCTCTCACGACTATTTATAAATATTACTGTTTCTGTGCCTCTGCTTTGGACCTGACTTTCTCTAGGATAGAGATCTTATACCAGCCTGAAAGTGAAGTTAGATCTCAAATTCGCCGAAGGATCACCTGAGGCTCCGCCGAAGGATCACCTGAGGCTCCGCCGAAGGATCACCTGAGGCTCCGCCGAAGGATCACCTGAGGCTCCGCCGAAGGATCACCTGAGGCTCCGCCGAAGGATCACCTGAGGTTTATGAGTCTAATTAAGGACAACAGGAAAGCGAGAAAATAAGTACAGGTCAAGGCTAATGAGGTTCGGATTTCAGTGGCAGGTTAAAACCGTATTAGCCAGTTTTGTCTCTTGATGGCCTATTTACCTAAGTAACTGTCTGCTCTCACGCTCTGCCACTTGTATTGGAATATATTGTAGCCCATCTGCTCTACTCAAAAACAGAATTTAAAATTCTCTAGTCTATCAAGATGTCTCCGCTGCTATGAAAGTGCAACGTGTCCCATAGTGTGTATTTGGAATATTTTGTAGCTAGTAATAGCAGCAATCGATTGCAGCCCAGTGCCGTGCCCAACTAAACTCTAGTAAAGAAGTCTAATCTCTTCCAACACCATCCTGCTGTTGTTAATTTGTTAATTTTTTAATCAAACTAATTACATTTTAGTTGCTCGCACGCGTTAAAGCTACTGAGAGTAGCATTTGCTTAAGTTATGCCCTCTTTTTTAAACTGTTTGATTTTTGTCTTTTTTGTTTGTTTGTTTTAATTTTTAACTGTTAATAAAAAGCCGGCAAATGTTTTTTGTGTAATTTGTTCAAAATGGTACTACTGAAACTAAGTAGGGTGTCCGCCAATCGGGTAGTAAATAATAATTAGATGACGAGGCATTGCTGGTATAATGTTAAGTTATATTTACTCCCGCTTTTTACCTACTAGTTGCGCGGACAATATATATTTTAAATTAAATTGATTTCAGTTGCAATATTTTTAACTAAGCCAACGAATCTTCTTCATCCTGTCCCAGGCTTAATCATTTTGCCTCAGCGATCGTGCCTGCATTTCTAGCTCACACACTGTCTCCCCCCTCTTCCCCCTCTCTATCTTTTGTTACGGTTACCTTGGTTGAAATTTTTGGGAAGTTAACTTAGTTAGCTTCCGAAATTATTTGCTTTGTTATTTGCTCCGAAATAACTTTTATCTCATTCACATCGTGTTTCAATTGTCTAAGGTTGGTCTGCTTGTCTGTTGGCCTATGTAGGATTAAACTGCTGTCAATTTATATTGTACTCGATGTCAGGAAGCACTTTTTATTTACTACTGTATGCTAATGTACCAGTTTCCAATCCAAGTCCAAGAAAGACTGGTCCCTAATTGTCTATGGCCCAAACCGAGGTCAATTAGGCTTGGCTCCGCAGACCCCCTTTTTGGGCCATAGACAGTGAAAAGCAAGAAGTCTTCAATAGCTTCTTGATATCTTAGACTCATTTGGCTTGGAAAATGTTATGACCGTTACTCTCATTAATTATTAATTACAGTTATTATTATTACAGTAATTAGAATGATACTTAACTTAAAAAACACCAATTCGCAAATCTTGAATCAAGTCCTGTGATTGATTTTGTGCGTGGTTTTTTTCAATTTAATTGTTCTGTCTTCATTGCTTATATCAGATTGTGTTACTATTTAACATATATTAGTGCATCCGTTTCGTCAGAACTGTTTTGCATTGCGCTCCGTCTGTTTCTGCTAGCCCATACATATAGATTTTTATTACTTGTTTAGTTAACACGCAACCAAATGTTTCTACTCTTGTCACTTGTCAGTAGCAAGTAAGGAAAATGAGAGACTTCTTCAGATAAGGAAAGGCAAATCAAATTGTCACGTGACTCGCATCGATTTATCAGTTGGGTTCGATGTACATTGGTGTAGCTCAATGTACACTGGCTGTTTAAACTCCGCGGCATGGGCTGGGCAAATAGAATTGAGGGTGCACCAAGAGAAAATAAACCTAGAGATATGTCCTAATGTTATACTACTGAATTGGAAGTAGCACAAGCGCTTATGGAGCGCTTTTTTGACTCTGCTAGAACAGAAAATGAAAATTCTCATTTTGAACAGTATATCTCACTGATTGGCATCATTTATTACCTGTTATTTTGTTGCGTAATTTTACCTGCTCTAAATCCTCCCTTTATATATTTATTATCTCTCTCCTTCAGTCTCGTTTGTGATGCTATTTGTGGCGCGTACAATATGAGATTATAAACTAATCTTAGTGACTGGCGTTAACTGACTCATTAATATATAGATAATAACTTATTAGTAGCTAGGTAAGTATTCTTATCTTTTAATACTTATATTATGTTTACTAATGTTTCTTTCGACCTAACCGAAAAATGCTCATCGTGCTATACATTGTAACTTAAAATAAGTAAATTTATCATCAATTATTACTGTATGATTCTGTAATAAGTAATTTGTATTATTAATAATAATATTAATATCCGTATGTAGCCTAACGGTTAAACAAAAAATATAAAAACAAGTAGCTATGCGCTGACACACGCAAGAAAGACGCATTGTACTTTCAATACAATTCTTGTTCTAAGCCAAATATTTTATTGTTTGGTTTTTTTGTCTTCTTTGTTTTTCTTTTTCATTGAACAGGGCGCCCAGACATTCAAGGATTGTAGAGGGTGCTGATTCAGGGGTGTCAGGGGTGTCAGGGGTGCTAATTCAGGGGTGTCAGGGGTGCTGATTCATGAGTGTCAGGGGTGCTGATTCAGGGGTGTCAGGGGTGCTGATTCATGAGTTTCAGGGGTGCTGATTCAGGGGTGTCAGGGGTGCTGATTCAGGAGTGTCAGGGTGCTGATTCATGCGTGTCAGGGTGCTGATTCAGGAGTGTCAGGGTGCTGATTCAGGGGTGTCAGGGGTGCTGATTCAGGGGTGTCAGGGGTGCTGATTCAGGAGTGTCAGGGTGCTGATTCAGGGGTGTCAGGGTGCTGATTCAGGAGTGTCAGGGTGCTGATTCAGGAGTGTCAGGGGTGCTGATTCAGGGGTGTCAGGGTGCTGATTCAGGAGTGTCAGGGGTGTCAGGGTGCTGATTCAGGAGTGTCAGGGGTGTCAGGGTGCTGATTCAGGAGTGTCAGGGTGCTGATTCAGGAGTGTCAGGGTGCTGATTCAGGAGTGTCAGGGTGCTGATTCAGGAGTGTCAGGGGTGTCAGGGTGCTGATTCAGGAGTGTCAGGGTGCTGATTCAGGAGTGTCAGGGGTGCTGATTCAGGGGTGTCAGGGTGCTGATTCAGGAGTGTCAGGGTGCTGATTCAGGAGTGTCAGGGTGCTGATTCAGGAGTGTCAGGGGTGCTGATTCAGGGGTGTCAGGGTGCTGATTCAGGGGTGTCAGGGTGCTGATTCAGGGGTGTCAGTGGTGCTGATTTATGAGTGTCAGGGGTGCTGATTCAGAGAGTGAAGATGGCACGAACAGCCAGAAATCTCATGCCTCATCGCCAGATCGTTCTCTCGAGATGAAAGAATAAAAATATTCATAATATGATGGATGCTATCAATAATCTTAAAAGTGTTTTAAAAATACATATAGAGATATTTTTCTTCTGCAGAGCACAAATTTTAATATGGAATTGTTTTTGTTGTTGCATTTTCAAGAGCTAAATGGCATTCAGGGCTATAGAAGTGTAATGCAAAACTTATGGACAGATTCTTGTTGCAATTTGCATGCGTGCCCTGAGAGATGTACGTTTATCGGGGGTGGGTGGGGGTGTTTGAGGGCTGGCGCGCGGAAAACGTGAATATGAAGAGTCAGTTGCTTTGTATAGTTTGAACGAATAGACACTGCTTCAACCACAATAAATGATTGTACAGTGCGCATAGGCTGTGGGCTACTAAAGGCTCTGTATGTTTAGGGAGCGAGGGCGAGAGCAAGAGAGAGAGAAAGAATGTCAAAAACACGGAGAAAAAATTGACAAAAGGCTGCTTGCACCACCTCTCGGTCTTAAGAAGCTGCGCACGTGTCACGCGCTCTTAACCCCTCACCTGTACCCCCACCCCCACCCCGCATACCCCTTGTCGTTGCCGCCTTAAATTTCAGCGCCCTGCATCTGTGCCTCCCGAGTGCTGTCTTGACATTTTAGCTAGTATCATCACACATCGTTTCGTCATTAAACTCATGGCAGCTGCAGTGAAGTCAAGCGGCTTGAAGCTCTCAGGTACAGCCGCGGCAGCTGGTCATCGCGCTGACAGCAACGTCGGGGATGCCTGCACCGAGATCTCCTTCGGCTCCATTGGCGACGACGAATCTGTGGTTGTCGGCGGTGGTGGCAACGGCGGCGGCGGCATTCCGGAGCAGCTGCTGGACAGTATCGGGCTGGCCGAGTACAGCAACGACGAGAAGTTCCAGTTGGACAGCGTGTTGCAGAGGGTCCACGCTGCTCAGGCGATGGACGAGAAGCGGAAAGAGTGAGAGACACGTGTCTGGCAAGTTTGTCTAACACACAGCTTGGGTCTAACACTATCTGGAACGGGTTGTAGCCCAGTGGTTAGAGCGTTGGACTCGCGACTGGAAGGTCGGGGGTTCGATTCCCAATCCCACTAGAACCAATTTGTGTCCTTGAGCAGGACACTCAACTCTGCATTGCTTCACTTCACCCAGCTGTAAATGGGTGCCAGCATTAGCTGGGGTAATTGAGAGTGTGTGTGGCGATCCCCCAGTCCTTGGACCGAACAGACGTACGCAGCCTTCAGATGCGCCGCGCAATAGCTGCGGCTGAGCTGTCGGTTGCACATCTGGCCCGATTGAGGCAGCTGTGATCAATTATTATTATTATCAGGATGTTGATGCTTTGTGTCTATCAGGTTTATTGCTTGTATCTTAACAAGCTCACGTCAATTTCTATTCCTAACCTCCAGACGACTTCGTCAGCAGCTGCAGACGGCCCTGACCGAGGCCAGTTCAGTTCAGGAGAGACTGCAATCAGGCCTGCTGTACACAATGTGCGAGCTCTGCGGCGGCAAGCTCTACCCGTTCAGTAAGCGCTACGTTTGCCAGCGCTGCCAGAACCTCGCCTGCTC
Organism: Macrostomum lignano; assembly: GCA_002269645.1. Lineage (NCBI taxonomy): Eukaryota > Metazoa > Platyhelminthes > Macrostomidae > Macrostomum > Macrostomum lignano. The sequence goes on from NIVC01002413.1 coordinate 140,794, forward strand.
CAACTGCGTCCATCTGGTGCACAAGTCTGTGCAGTGCCACCTGTGCCATCTGGAGTTCGTCACCGAGGCCCAGTCTGGAGAATGGTTCCTGGCTGAGGTGCGGCGCAGGACCGAGCGAGCCTACTTTGGCCCCGAGATTTTGCGGGCATCGCTGAGGAGGGAGCGAAAACGGCGTGAGTGTCCGGGGGGAGATCTGATAGATGCCTTATAGATGTCAGATAGATGTCTTATGGAGATGACTGATAGATGCCTTATAGATGTCAGATAGATGTCTTATGGAGATGACTGATAGATGCCTTATAGATGTCAGATAGATGTCTTATGGAGATGGCTGATAGATGCCTTATAGATGTCAGATAGATGTCTTATGGAGATGACTGATAGATGCCTTATAGATGTCAGATAGATGTCTTATGGAGATGACTGATAGATGCCTTATAGATGTCTGATAGATGCCTTATATAGATTTCTTATAGATGTCCTATAGCGATGTCTGATAGATTCCTTATAGAGATGTCTGATAGATGTCTTATAAATATGTCTGCTAGAGATGTCTGATAGATGCCTTAGACAGATCTAACAGACGCTCTCATCTCCGCGAACCCCTCGTTTCAGTCGTATCCGAGGAAAGAATGCGTAGAGCTTCAGCCACGCCTGCGCCCGGCTCCACCGCAGCTGCCGCCCCAGCGGTGGAAGTTGGCGCCGTCTCAAAAACTAAAGGCGCCGACGCGCCAGACAGCGCCAGTGCCGGGGCAGCGTCGGCGCCGCCGCCAGCTTCTGAAACTCGCCCAGCCGATAGCGGCAAAGAAGACGCTAAAAAGAAGAAGAAAGACAAGAAAGAAAGAGAGAAGGAGAAGGAGAAGGCGAAGCAGAAGCAGAAAGAGGAGAAGAAACGAGAGAAACGGCGGAGGCACTCGCCGGAGCTGCCGCCGCCGCCCCCGCCGCCGCCGCCAGTTGAACTAACCGTAATCGAACCATCGGCTGGCGTCATCGTGGAAGCTGATGCTCAGTCAAATCAGGAAGTGGCCGTTGTCGAAGAAGTCAATGTTCAGGTGAGCGAAAGTTTTTGGGGGCGCTTTAGCACGAGGGGCGCCAGCATCAGGGGCGCCAGCACCAGGGGCGCCAGCACCAGGGGCGCCAGCACCAGGGGCGCCAGCACCAGGGGCGCCAGCACCAGGGGCGCCAGCACCAGGGGCGCCAGCACCAGGGGCGCCAGCACCAGGGGCGCCAGCACCAGGGGCGCCAGCACCAGGGGCGCCAGCACCAGGGGCGCCAGCACCAGGGGCGCCAGCACCAGGGGCGCCAGCACCAGGGTCGCCAGCACCAGGGGCGCCAGCACCAGGGGCGCCAGCACCAGGGGCGCCAGCATCAGGGGCGCCAGCACCAGGGGCGCCAGCATCAGGGGCGCCAGCACCAGGGGCGCCAGCACCAGGGGCGCCAGCACCAGGGGCGCCAGCACCAGGGGCGCCAGCACCAGGGGCGCCAGCATCAGGGGCGCCAGCACCAGGGGCGCCAGCACCAGGGGCGCCAGCACCAGGGGCGCCAGCATCAGGGGCGCCAGCACCAGGGGCGCCAGCACCAGGGGCGCCAGCACCAGGGGCGCCAGCATCAGGGGCGCCAGCACCAGGGGCGCCAGCACTCACACATGAGTTTACAGCGGCCCTAACTTTACGAGCGTATTTATCGTAATGCATGTACACTTCACTTTGCCTTGGGGTGTTTGTCCCTCAAGCTGGGCGTCAATTGCACGAGCAGAGCCAAGCCGAGATTCCAATTTAGCCCCAAATTAATGCGACTGCACTTAGAATCGAGCCTAGGCCGCTGGCACATCAGAGTGCCCTGCTAATACCTGTAGTCTTAACTCGCAAACCCGATCTTTCCCACCGTACAGATGGAAGCCGCCGCCCCTGAAGCTGTAGACGGAGACGGCCAGCCGGAGGAGCAAGATCTGCAACACCAGCAAGAAGCAGAAAATGGGGAAGCGGCAGATGGGGAAGCGGCAGATGAGGAAGCGGCAGATGGGGAAGCGGCAGATGGGGAAGCGGCAGATGGGGAAGCGGCAGATGATGGGGAAGCGGCAGGACAAGAACAGGAAGAAGAGCTTGGCGAGCCCGAGGAACTTGAAGCTGCCGCCTCATCGGGTCCGGTCGCCCCAGAGATTGTCGTCACCGAGGAGATCGCGGATGAAGATGAAGATGGAGCTGCTGCGGCTGCGGCCGAGGCTGACAAAGCCAGCACCTCGGGGACGTCCAACCTGCGGATTGTGGATGCTGTAAGTCTTCTGTCTGTCTGTGTGTGTGTCTGTCTGTCTGTTTGTCTGTCTGTCTGTCTGTCTGTCTGTCTGTCTGTCTGTCTGTCTGTCTGTCTGTCTGTCTGTCTGTCTTAGTGTCTGTCTTAGTGTCTGTCTGTCTGTCTGTCTGTCTGTCTGTCTGTCTGTCTGTCTGTCTGTCTGTCTGTCTGTCTGTCTGTCTGTCTGTCTGTCTGTCTGTCTGTCTGTCTGTCTGTCTGTCTGTCTTAGTGTCTGTCTGTCTGTCTGTCTGTCTGTCTGTCTGTCTGTCTGTCTGCCTGCCTGTCTGTCTGTCTGTCTGTCTGTCTCTGTCTGTCTGTGTGTCTCTGTCTGTCTGTGTGTCTGTCTGTATGCCTCCCACATCCACAGCTGAAGCTAAAGCTTCCCTCCCCTATTTGCCAGTCAGCCGTCTCTCTCCCAGACAGGCAGCTCAGTCTCAGTGGCGCCGCTTTAAATCTTCTAAAGCGACGTCGCTCCTTCTTGAAGCTGTCGGCACCACCGCGACCGCCCCCGCCGATCGTTGAGATCGCCAAGCGGGCATCGGCGGCTTTTCTGGACCTTCGACTGCGGTCGGTGCTGCACCGGCTGCAGCTTCTGGAAAAAGTACTTTTCTTAATTAGCCCTTAAAGCCCTCGGCATCCAGCTGCGAATGGCCGCTTTTTAAACCTTTTGGCGCTGCTTTTTATTTCTATCGCGGTGGTTGAGGCGATTTTTAAATTAGATCAATTTTTTGCTTGGTGATGGCTGCTTGCGCTAGCTGTACTATCTCACTTTTTCTCCAGTCCGAGCACTCATTCTTCTCATCTAATCTCGCCTCATGCTTCTCATCTAATCTCCCCCTCATTCTTCTCATCTAATCTCCTCTCATTCTTCTCATCTAATCTCCTCTCATTCTTCTCATCTAATCTCCTCTCATTCTTCTCAACTAATCTCCTCTCATGCTTCTCATCTAATCTCCTCTCATTCTTCTCGTCTAATCTCCTCTCATTCTTCTCATTTAATCTCCTCTCATTCTTCTCATCTAATCTCCTCTCATTCTTCTCATCTAATCTCCTCTCATTCTTCTCATCTAATCTCCTCTCATTCTTCTCATCTAATCTCCTCTTTTTTCTCATCTAATTCCCCCTCTTTCTCCTCATTATTTTATGTAATTTACGATATTCATGGTGTTAAAAACTGGAGTTTAACGCAATAAAATTCGAACATTCCTCATCAGACCAGCTGCGAGTCTGTGCTGAGCAACATCAGCGAGACAGAAGACTCTTACCGGGGCATTCGCGCCTCAGGCGAGGTGGAAATCTCGGCAAAATTCTCGTCAGGAGTGCTGACCGTGCTAGTGCACCGCTGCCGCAACCTGGCCAGGATCGATGGCAGGCAGCCGAGTCCCTACGTGAAGACCTACCTGCTGCCGGACAAGACTAAGCGGTCGAAACGTCGAACCAATGCCCGTCGGGGCACCTGCAATCCGAGCTTCGGAGCTCAGCCGCTGGTGTACCCTGATCTGACCTCTGGTGATCTGGAGATGCGGACTCTGCAGGTACCAGCTGGGATTTATGGGTTTTTGATTATGATCTCTGGCGTTGATTTGTAAGTTGTGATGTTTGATCATGACCATGATCATCATTCATCATTCATCATTTATGATTCATGATTTATGATATTATTTAATTGAACACTGTATGACCAGAAAGGTAGCACTGTAGGACTAGTATGGAAGCACTGTATGACAAGAAAGGAAACACTGTATGACCAGTAAGAAACACTGTATGACCAGTAAGAAAGCACTGTAGGACTAGTATGGAAGCACTGTATGACCAGAAAGGAAACACTGTATGACCAGTAAGGAAACACTGTATGACCAGTAAGAAAGCACTGTATGACCAGTAAGGAAGTACTGTATGACCAGTAAGAAAGCACTGTATGACCAGTAAGAAAGCACTGTATGACCAGTAAGAAAGCACTGTATGACCAGTAAGGAAGCACTGTATGACCAGTAAGGAAGTACTGTGTGACCAAAAGAAAAATATAAAATTCTCTATAAAGCTAAGAACACTGTCTCACGAGTCACCACCTTTTAAGAAGGTATCAACTATTTCAGCTAAAACTGCATACAATTTCCCTTGCCCTCAGGTGTCAGTGTGGCACTCCGTGGCCCTGGGCGCCAACCTATTCCTAGGCCAGGCACTCGTGCCAATGGAGCAGTGCGACCAAATCTTCTCAGGCGGCAAGCACTGGCTGCCGCTGAGGGACCGGCACACCAGTCCTGGCGGCGTGTCGCTGCCAACCCTGATGTACCAGGGCGAGATCGCCGTATCAATTCGGTTTGAAGCCGACAATAAATCGGAAGAGTCGGATAATAACGATGAGGCTAGAGGCCGACTGGAGATCTGGGTTCGGTCCTGTAGGAAGCTGGCCTCCGCTACTGGTGGAGCGGCCACTCTCAACGTGTCACCCTACGTGAAATGGTGATTTTATATGGGGTTGTGGCATCTGTATGACTGAAATCATCCACTCTGTATGACTGAATTCATCCGTTCTGTATGACTGAAATCATCCACTCTGTATGACTGAAATCATCCACTCTGTATGACTGAAATCATCCATTCTGTATGACTGAATTCATCCGTTTTGTATGACTGAAATCATCCATTCTGTATGACTGAATTCATCCGTTCTGTATGACTGAATTCATCCACTCTGTATGATTGAAATCATCCACTCTGTATGACTGAAATCATCCATTCTGTATGACTGAAATAATCCACTTTGTATGACTGAATTCATCCGTTTTGTATGACTGAAATCATCCATTCTGTATGACTGAATTCATCCGTTCTGTATGACTGAATTCATCCACTCTGTATGACTGAAATAATCCACTTTGTATGACTGAAATCATCGATTCTGAATGACTGAAATCACTCAGTTTGCATGACTGAAATAACCCTGTCTGTATGACTGAAATCATTCAGCTCTCTCCTTCTGGCTTAGAGGATACAAGAGTGCACAGTATGTTGTCGGAGTGCTCAGGTTACTTAGAGTGCTCAGAAGTACTCAGTGGTGTTGAGTCCTGTTACTCATTTCCCCCCGCCCGTCCTCGCAGCTACCTGCTCCCCAGCAGGCATCAGGCGTCCAAGCGCAAGTCCAAGGTGGTGAAAGCCAACCCGAACCCAGAATTCAACGCCATGCTCACCTACAACGGAGTCACTCGGCGCGAACTGCGCGACCGGTCTATTGAGCTGACCGTTTGGGATCACGTGCTGCTGGGGAGAAACGACTTTCTCGGTGGTGTTCGTCTTAATATCGGAGACAGTGAGTGTGCTGTACATGTGGCTGATTCTCTACCCTAAATGTACATCTGGCTGATTCTCTGCCCCTAAATGTACATCTGGCTGATTCTCTGCCCCTAAATGTACATCTGGCTGATTCTCTGCCCCTAAATGTACATCTGGCTGATTCTCTACCCTACATGTAAATGTACATCTGGCTGATTCTCTGCCCCTAAATGTACATCTGGCTGATTCTCTGCTCCTAAATGTACATCTGGCTGATTCTCTGCCCCTAAATGTACATCTGGCTGATTCTCTACCCTAAATGTACATCTGGCTGATTCTCTGCCCTAAATGTACATCTGGCTGATTCTCTACCCTAAATGTACATCTGGCTGATTCTCTGCCCTAAATGTACATCTGGCTGATTCTCTGCCCCTAAATGTGCATCTGGCTGATTCTCTGCCCCTGAATGTACATCAATCCATTGCAGCTGCCCGCTATTCCTGGATGGACGCCAGGGGCCACGAGCAGACATTGTGGACTGGCATGCTGTCAAATCCAAGCAAGTGGATCGACGCCAGCCTCATTTTGCGACCCAATATGGACCCCCTAGCAACGCACATTGCCCAGTGAGTTGAGATTTCTCATTGGCAAAGTATCGACTTATCTTAGTCCTCTTTCTGTCCCTTAATTATTTGAATTACCTTTTAACTGCCAAGTCTGCTCTGGTCTATGTTTATTTATTGCTCCTATCTATTTTTGCCGTTTTTTGTAAAAAAAATAAATAATTAATCTCCTTTTGCAGTGCGTGTGCATCGCTAATCTTTAAAATATGTTTTAATCACAATACGCTCGTAAAGTTTTTGGCCGTCAAATTTTAATCAACCTTCGAAATATTAATTTCAATTCAATTTTAGCTAGAAAAATTTTAAGTCCTTGCTTTTTTATCGAACTGTGTCTGGTGGAGTACTGTAAACAGTTTTAGCACACATTTGTTATAATTGCTGTGTTATACCGACCTGTTAATTCTATTAATTTTAATTTGTGTGCGGAAAATGTTTGCCTGTGAAAGTATAAGCCCGCGAATAGAGAATACACTGATTACTTAATGAACTTGCACCTCCCGTGAGCCATCGAAAACCTTGTTTGGAAGACTTTTAAAGTGATTTAAGCTTTTTAAACGACCCGATTCATATTTTTGTTGGCTAATTAGTTAGTTAGTTAGTTACTTACTTACTTAGTTAGTTAGTCAGTCATTCATTTAGTTAGTTAGTTAGTTAGTTAGTTAGTTAGTTAGTTAGGTAGTAGTTAGTTGGTTAGTTAGTTAGTTAGTTAGTTAGTTAGTTAGTTAGTTGGTTAGTTAGTTAGTTAGTTAGTTAGTTGGTTAGTTAGTTACTTAGTTAGGTAGTAGTTAGTTGGTTAGTTAGTTAAAAAGACACGATCTACTAATCAGTAGTGCACAACCGACTGAACGAATACAATAAAAATATACCTATTCAGCTTTTAAACTACTAACAGTAGTGTGTTTCAAGTTTCGCCTCTTAAACCTCTCTGATTTTTTTCCTATGGGGAGCTTCGATTTGTGGAGGATAGATTGATGAGAAAAAAATACTTCCGATTCCTCGAGGTGCAGTCTCCGAACTATACGAGCTAAATACCCCAAACTTCATCGCTAATGACGTGACACCCCACAATGCCGCTCGTTATAGACAAATCATTGTCACCAAGGCACTGCTGTGTAGCCACCCCCACTCGGTTCCCCTCTCAATCGCGCTTGTCTAAGAGTATTAATGATTGACATCTGTCAGCACTTGAAAATCAACATTGACAACTTCTTGTGAGTCGGCTTTAGCAAGAAATTTGGAATGAGGTGGGGAGGAAAGAGGGGAGAGGAGAGGGGGTGTTATGCGGGAGCACAGTTTTGAAGTGGGTGCTTCAAAACTGTGCTCCATTGCGACATGTCTCCAACTCTAGCCCTTGACGCGATATGTCCAACATAGTGGAACATTACTATGCATTATTAATATAGTGAAATACAAGCGATTAAGCCACCTTTATAGGAGGGATTTTAACATGCTCTCGAGCATGGAGTGACAAATACGCTAAGCTTCTACTCAACTATTCGCTGTTTGAATTGAAATTCTGCTCAAGTTTAATTTGCGTCATTCAAATGGCGATTAGTGCGATCTCGGCGGATCAATATTTGAGTAAATAAAATGTATTAAGCTGATTGGGTATAAAATTTATAAGGGGGCGCCAATAGGGACGCTAGTAGGGGGCGTCAGTAAGAGGGCGCTAGTAGGGGGCGCCAGTAAGGGGGCGCTAGAAGGAGGCGCCAGTAATGGGGCGCTAGAAGGAGGCGTCAGTAAGGAGGCGCCAGTAAGGGGGCGCTAGTGGGGCGCTAGTAAGGGGCGCTAGTAGGGGGTGCTAGTAGGGGGCGCTAGTAGGGGGCGCTAGTAGGGGGCGCTAGTAGGGGGCGCTAGTAGGGGGCGCTAGTAGGGGGCGCCAGTAAGGGGGCGCTAGTAGGTTACGCTAGTAGGGGGCGCTAGTAGAGGGCGCTAGTAGGGGGCGCTAGTAGGGGGCGCCAGTAAGGGGGCGCTAGTAGGGGGCGCCAGTAAGGGGGCGCCAGTAAGGGGGCGCTAGTAGGTGGCGCTATTAGTTTTTCTTCTTTAAATTTCCTTCTTTATCAGAGCTCCAATATTGAAATTCCAATAAAAACAATATTTAATAATTGCAGTGAGCACAACACTGCTGGAACTGTTTTGTTCTCATACTTTCTTAAGTGCTATTAGTGCTATAGACATGTATTGATGAGGCTCTCAGTTGAGCCAGGACCGGTCAAGCCTTTGACAACAGCTCAAGAGAAAGCTCCACTTTTGGAGAACAAAGTTGCCGCTCTTGTGACTGGCAGGTGAGAAGGAAATTAATAAAACTCTGACAGCCGCGGCCTTGAGAAATATTAGCTGTCAATCAAACTCTACTAACAGTGTTAACTGCAACCAGTTGACAAGCGATCCCACAAGATTCTTTCAAGACTGTGACAGTTTTATAATTAGAAATTCTGTCAAAATTGTCAATTTGTCTTGATCGGGTTTGTGATTTATTATACAATACCTGGACCTCAAGCCCTGCACTTAATTCGTGCTGTCAGTTTAAAAAAATTCATAAATTTATCATGTGAGTAAAGTTGATTGATTGATTGATGCATTGATTGATTGATTGATTGGTTCATCATGTCTATTGCTTATAAATTTGCATCTATTTGATATCTATAGACACAATCTACTGATCTCTATAGAATCAAGCTACTGATATCTATAGAAACATGCTACTGATATCAATAGACACAATCTACGGTTATCTATAGACACATTCGAATGATATCTATAGACACAATCTACTGATATCTATAGAAACATGCTACTGATATCAATAGACACAATCTACGGTTATCAATAGACACATTCTACTGATATCTATAGACACAATCTACTGAAATCTATAGACACAATCTACTGATATCTATAGACACAATCTACTGATATCTATAGAAACATGCTACTGATATCAATAGAGACTATCTACGGTTATCTATAGACACATTCTACTGATATCAATAGACACAATCTACTTATATCTATAGACGCAATCTACTGATATCTATAGACGCAATCTACTGATATCTATAGAAACATGCTACTGATATCTATAGACACAATCTACTGATATCAATAGACACAATCTACGGTTATCAATAGACACATTCTACTGATATCTATAGAAACATGCTACTGAAATCTATAGACACAATCTACTGATATCTATAGACACAATCTACTGATATCTATAGAAACATGCTACTGATATCAATAGAGACTATCTACGGTTATCTATAGACACATTCTACTGATATCAATAGACACAATCTACTTATATCTATAGACGCAATCTACTGATATCTATAGACGCAATCTACTGATATCTATAGACACAATCTACTGATATCTATAGACACAATCTACTGATATCTATAGACACAATCTACTGATATCTATAGACACAATCTACTGATATCTATAGATACAATCTACGGCAAACTACGTCTGTTTTGATCTAATCAGTCAGAACCTGTCGCTTAGACTCAAATATGATTGAATGAGTCATATTTTAGTAGCTCAAATATCAGATTTTAAAGCGGGAGATTTATACAAAAAAATAGATGAAATAGAATGCTTTTAGGCGCCCGTTGATGCATATGATGCCGGGTGGGTCTGACTTTACAGGGGAGAATAAGCAGCGCCATTGGCCATTGTCTTTGTCGCGCCCATACTCGAGCTGTCTGTCTGTCAGATTTTTTATCAAGCGAAATTTTTCAACGCTTTTGTTTCTCCCGGATGCCGTTTCTCACCGTTACGGGCAACTGAATTCTCTTCAAAAGCTTTTTTTCTCTAGATTTTATCCGCCTTTTAAAAAGGATGAATTTACGGGCCTACTCTTGAGAATTATCCCATTGTTGAGCCTAAGCAGTCCATTGTATTCCCGGGAGGTTGGGGCAGCTGTTTGCAGAAATCCCTTCGGGTCGCTTTCGATTTGATTTTTTGTTCTGACTCAAAGCAACCAAGGTCTGTTGCTTTTAGCGAGCTGGAAATGAAATAAAAACAACTGCATTTGTGAGAATTCGGGCTGGGTAGCTAAATTGGCTGATTAACACCTGTCAATGTATCCTGCTCGGCTTGATCTGCCGCCTACCTTCTCTGGCTGAAAGCCATCTACCCTTCACTATCCACCCTTCTCTATCTACCCTTCTCTATCTACCCTTCTCTATCTACCCTTCTCTATCTACCCTTCTCTATCTACCCTTCTCTATCTACCCTTCTCTATCTACCCTTCTCTATCTACCCTTCTCTATCTACCCTTCTCTATCTACCCTTCTCTATCTACCCTTCTCTATCTACCCTTCTCTATCTACCCTTCTCTATCTACCCTTCACTATCTACCCTTCTCTATCTACCCTTCTCTATCTACCCTTCTCTATCTACCCTTCTCTATCTACCCTTCTCTATCTACCCTTCTCTATCTACCCTTCTCTATCTACCCTTCTCTATCTACCCTTCTCTATCTACCCTTCTCTATCTACCCTTCTCTATCTACCCTTCTCTATCTACCCTTCTCTATCTACCCTTCTCTATCTACCCTTCTCTATCTACCCTTCTCTATCTACCCTTCTCTATCTACCCTTCTCTATCTACCCTTCTCTATCGACCCTTCTCTATCTACCCTTCTCTATCTACCCTTCTCTATCTACCCTTCTCTATCTACCCTTCTCTATCTACCCTTCTCTATCTACCCTTCTCTATCTACCCTTCTCTATCTACCCTTCTCTATCTACCCTTCTCTATCTACCCTTCTCTATCTACCCTTCTCTATCTACCCTTCTCTATCTACCCTTCTCTATCTACCCTTCTCTATCTACCCTTCTCTATCTACCCTTCTCTATCTACCCTTCTCTATCTACCCTTCTCTATCTACCCTTCTCTATCTACCCTTCTCTATCTACCCTTCTCTATCTACCCTTCTCTATCTACCCTTATCTATCTACCCTTGTCTATCTACCCTTCTCTATCTACCCTTCTCTATCTACCCTTCACTATCTACCCTTCACTATCTACCCTTATCTATCTACCCTTGTCTATCTACCCTTCTCTATCTACCCTTCTCTATCTACCCTTCACTATCTACCCTTCACTATCTACCCTTCTCTTTCTACCTCCTCTATCTACCCTTCTTTATCTACCCTTCACTATCTACCCTTCTCTATCTACCCTTCTCTATCTACCCTCTCTATCTACTCTTCTCTATCTACCCTTCTCTATCAACCCTTCACTATCTACCCTTCTCTATCTACCCTTCTCTATCTACCCTTCTCTATACACCCTTCTCTATCTACCCTTATCTATCTACCCTTGTCTATCTACCCTTCTCTATCTACCCTTCTCTATCTACCCTTCACTATCTACCCTTCACTATCTACCCTTCTCTATCTACCTCCTCTATCTACCCTTCTCTATCTACCCTTGTCTATCTACCCTTCTCTATCTACCCTTCTCTATCTACCCTCTCTATCTACTCTTCTCTATCTACCCTTCTCTATCAACCCTTCACTATCTACCCTTCTCTATCTACCCTTCTCTATCTACCCTTCTCTATACACCCTTCTCTATCTACCCTTCTGTATCTACCCTTCTCTATCTACCCTTCTTTATCTACCCTTCACTATCTACCCTTCTCTATCTACTTCTCTATCTACTTCTCTATCTACCCTCTCTATCTACCCTTTCAATCTACCCTCTCTATCTGCCCTCTTATCTACCCTCTTATCTACCCTCTTATCTACCCTATCTACTCTCTTATCTAACCTATTCATCTACCCTAACTATCTACCCTCGCTATCTACCCTCTTATCTACCCTCTTATCTGCCCTCTTATCTTACCCTCTCTATCTGCCCTCTTATCTACCCTCTCTCTATCTACTCTCTATCTACTCTCATTATCTACTCTCTTTATCTATTCTCTCAATCTACCCTCCTTTATCTACCCCCTCTTTATCTACCCTCTTCTATCTTCCCTCTATTTATATACCCTCTCTCTATCTACCCTCTCTATCTACCCTCTCTATCTACCCTCTCTATCCACTCTCCCCTTATCTACCCTTTCTTTATCAACCCTCTAAATCTACTAAATGCATATACCTTTTCTCTCTACCAGATCTATCCATTTCTTATCTTTGAATCTCTTTAGCTAAAAATGCCATGGTTAAAGCACAGCAAATGGAGAATCACGTTAACAATGCCTGCTGTTGCGGCTCAGTGCTTTGAATTTTCGGGAGAAGCAAATACCAAAGCGGATCCAGGAATTCAGGCATACGCTGACAAGTCAAATAATAGGGGGAATATCTCCTGTGCCGTGTGTGCCGAGCGAGTTGGCGGCATTATTGAAAGGAAATTAATTCCTACCCAGCGCCTGGGGTTTCCATTTAGCCGCTGTCAGTCAAATGCCGACTTCAAAGGAAATGCTCCGACTGTTCGAGACTGGATTTGCATTCGACAAATAACATTGCCCATTGAAACTGTGAAAAGCTATTGAAATCCGAATGGGCGGCTTCGTTTGAAATCTGCCAAGCTCTCTGCTTCTAGTCAACAATTATTTGCCTCTAATTTCTGCAACCAAAAATAAGCAGCCATGGTTTGTCTCCGATCCAGATCTATCAACCATTCTATCCCTGATTCTATCCCTGATTCTGTCCCTGATTCTATCCCTGATTCTATCCCTGATTCTATCCCTGATTCTATCCCTGATTCTATCCCTGATTCTATCCCTGATTCTATCCCTGATTCTGTGTTGATTCTATCCCTGATTCTATCCCTGATTCTATCCCTGATTCTGTCCTGATTCTATCCCTGATTCTATCCCTGATTCTATCCCTGATTCTATCCCTGATTCTATCCCTAATTCTATCCCTGATTCTATCCCTGATTCTATCCCTGATTCTATCCCTGATTCTATCCCTGATTCTATCCCTGATTCTATCCCTGATTCTATCCCTGATTCTATCCCTGATTCTATCCCTGATTCTATCCCTGATTCTATCCCTGATTCTATCCCTGATTCTATCCCTGATTCTATGCCTGATTCTATCCCTGATTCTATCCCTGATTCTATGCCTGATTCCATCCCTGATTCTATCCCCGATTCTATCCCTGATTCTATCCCTGATTCTATCCCTGATTCTATCCCTGATTCTATCCCTGATTCTATCCCTGATTCTATCCTTGATTCTATCCCTGATTCTATCCCTGATTCTATCCCTGATTCTATCCCTGATTCTATCCCTGATTCTATCCCTGATTCTATCCCGGATTCTATCCCTGATTCTATCCCTGATTCTATCCCTGATTCTATCCCTGATTCTATCCCTGATTCTATCCCTGATTCTATCCCTGATTCTATCCCCGATTCTATCCCTGATTCTATCCCTGATTCTATCCTTGATTATATCCCTGATTCTATCCCTGATTCTATCCCTGATTCTATCCCTGATTCTATCCCTGATTCTATCCCTGATTCTATCCCTGATTCTATCCCTGATTCTATCCCGGATTCTATCCCTGATTCTATCCCGGATTCTATCCCTGATTCTATCCCTGATTCTATGCCTAATTCTATCCCTGATTCTATCCCTGATTCTATGCCTAATTCTATCCCTGATTCTATCCCTGATTCTATGCCTGATTCCATCCCTGATTCTATCCCCGATTCTATCCCTGATTCTATCCCTGATTCTATCCCTGATTCTATCCCTGATTCTATCCCTGATTCTATCCCTGATTCTATCCTTGATTCTATCCCTGATTCTATCCCTGATTCTATCCCTGATTCTATCCCTGATTCTATCTCTGATTCTCTCCCTGATTCTATCCCTGATTCTATCCCTGATTCTCTCCCTGATTCTATCCCTGATTCTATCCCTGATTCTATCCCTGATTCTATCCCTGATTCTATCCCTGATTCTATGCCTGATTCTATCCCTGATTCTATCCCTGATTCTATCCTTGATTCTATCCCTGATTCATTCCTCGATTCTATTCTCTATTCTATCCTCAATTCTATCCTCGATTTTATCCCTGATTCTATCCCTGATTCTATCCCTGATTCTATCCCTGATTCTATCCCGGATTCTATCCCTGATTCTATCCCCGATTCTATCCTTGATTCTATCCCTGATTCTATCCCTGATTCTATCCCTGATTCTGTCCCTGATCCTATCCCTGATTCTGTCCCTGATTCTATCCCTGATTCTATCCCTGATTCTATCCCTGATTTTCTCCCTGATTCTATCCCTGATTCTATCCCTGATTCTATCCCTGATTCTATCCCTGATTCTATCCCTGATTCTATCCCTGATTCTATCCCTGATTCTATGCCTGATTCTATCCCTGATTCTATCCCTGATTCTATCCCTGATTCTATCCCTGATTCTATCCCTGATTCTATCCCTGATTCTATCCCTGATTCTATCCCTGATTCTTTCCCTGATTCTATCCCTAATTCTATCCCTGATTATATCCCTGATTCTATCCCTGATTCTCTCCCTGATTCTGTCCCTGATTCTATCCCTGATTCTATCCCTGATTCTATCCCTGATTCTATCCCTGATTCTATCCCTGATTCTATCCCTGATTCTATCCCGGATTCTATCCCGGATTCTATCCCTGATTCTATCCCTGATTCTATCCCTGATTCTATCCCTGATTCTATCCCTGATTCTATCCCTGATTCTATCCCTGATTCTATCCCTGATTCTATCCCTGATTCTATCCCTGATTCTATCCCTGATTCTATCCCTGATTCTATCCCTGATTCTATCCCTGATTCTATCCCTGATTCTATCCCTGATTCTATCCCTGATTCCATCCCTGATTCTATCCCTGATTCTATCCCTGATTCTATCCCTGATTCTATCCCTGATTCTATCCCTGATTCTATCCCTGATTCTATCCCTGATTCTATCCCTGATTCTATCCTTGATTCTATCCCTGATTCATTCCTCGATTCTATTCTCTATTCTATCCTCAATTCTATCCTCGATTCTATCCCTGATTCTATCCCTGATTCTATCCCTGATTCCATCCCTGATTCTATCCCCGATTCTATCCCTGATTCTATCCTTGATTCTATCCCTGATTCTGTCCCTGATTCTGTCCCTGATTCCATCCTTGATTCTATCCCTGATTCATTCCTCGATTCTATTCTCTATTCTATCCTCAATTCTATCCTCGATTCTATCCCTGATTCTATCCCGCATTCTATCCCTGATTCTATCCCCGATTCTATCCTTGATTCTATCCCTGATTCTATCCCTGATTCTATCCCTGATTCTGTCCCTGATCCTATCCCTGATTCTGTCCCTGATTCTATCCTTGATTCTATCCCTGATTCTATCCCTGATTCTATCCCTGATTCTATCCCCGATTCTATCCTTGATTCTATCCCTGATTCTATCCCTGATTCTATCCCTGATTCTGTCCCTGATCCTATCCCTGATTCTGTCCCTGATTCTATCCTTGATCCTATCCCTGATTCATTCCTCGATTCTATTCTCTATTCTATCCCTGATTCATTCCTCGATTCTATTCTCTATTCTATCCCTGATTCTATCCCTGATTCTATCCCGGATTCTATCCCTGATTCTATCCCTGATTCTATCCCTGATTCTATCCCGGATTCTATCCCAAGAATCTTCCTCTGACCCCCTTAGAAAAGAATCTTCAGTTGACCCCTTTTCTGAGGACAGCTGTTTTGCCCTCTATAAAACAAAGGAGGTCCCTTGACCCTCTTTGAACTTATCTTAAAAGTACATTGTTTCCTAAGCATTCGATTCCAGCCCCAAACGCTTGCAACACAGAAGCAGTGAGTGGCTACTGCCAAAAAGCAGTTATTAATTATGATAGTGTTTGGCACGGCTGATTTCTTAGCTGGCCCTAACAATTTCGATTGCTCTTTGATCTGTGCCGCCATTCCACATTGGCCGACAGGTTGGGAAAAAAGGGGGAAACAGGATATGGGAAATGTTCATAGGGATGTCTGTGCGGGGTCCGCGCCCAGGAACTGCCGCTTCTCTGGGGACAATTATTTATGAATGAGCAGCTTAGGAGGCGGTCATCAATTATCTTAGTATAGGGCCTCCGCCCGCTTCCAAATTCTGTCAGAAGATGAGATAAGATAGATAGATAGATAGATAGATAGATAGATAGATAGATAGATAGATAGATAGATAGATAGATAGATAGATAGATAGATAGATAGATAGATAGATAGATAGATAGATAGATAGATAGATAGATAGATAGATAGATAGATAGATAGATAGATAGATAGATAGATAGATAGATAGATAGATAGATAGATAGATAGATAGATAGATAGATAGATAGATAGATAGATAGATAGATAGATAGATAGATAGATAGATAGATAGATAGATAGATAGATAGATAGATAGATAGATAGATAGATAGATAGATAGATAGATAGATAGATAGATAGATAGATAGATAGATAGATAGATAGATAGATAGATAGATAGATAGATAGATAGATAGATAGATAGATAGATAGATAGATAGATAGATAGATAGATAGATAGATAGATAGATAGATAGATAGATAGATAGATAGATAGATAGATAGATAGATAGATAGATAGATAGATAGATAGATAGATAGATAGATAGATAGATAGATAGATAGATAGATAGATAGATAGATAGATAGATAGATAGATAGATAGATAGATAGATAGATAGATAGATAGATAGATAGATAGATAGATAGATAGATAGATAGATAGATAGATAGATAGATAGATAGATAGATAGATAGATAGATAGATAGATAGATAGATAGATAGATAGATAGATAGATAGATAGATAGATAGATAGATAGATAGATAGATAGATAGATAGATAGATAGATAGATAGATAGATAGATAGATAGATAGATAGATAGATAGATAGATAGATAGATAGATAGATAGATAGATAGATAGATAGATAGATAGATAGATAGATAGATAGATAGATAGATAGATAGATAGATAGATAGATAGATAGATAGATAGATAGATAGATAGATAGATAGATAGATAGATAGATAGATAGATAGATAGATAGATAGATAGATAGATAGATAGATAGATAGATAGATAGATAGATAGATAGATAGATAGATAGATAGATAGATAGATAGATAGATAGATAGATAGATAGATAGATAGATAGATAGATAGATAGATAGATAGATAGATAGATAGATAGATAGATAGATAGATAGATAGATAGATAGATAGATAGATAGATAGATAGATAGATAGATAGATAGATAGATAGATAGATAGATAGATAGATAGATAGATAGATAGATAGACAAACAGACCTGGACAGGTGCGTGTTGACTCGGAAATGTGTTAAAGGCATTGTAAATCCATAATTCCCTTTTCGGCACAGCAAACAACCGCCCCCCCCCCCGGAATTTATTTGCCCCCTGTGCAGTGTAGCCCCCGCCCACACCGCAGGGACTTCGTCACAGAGCACTGGATCAGTTTTCATTTACAGCCACCGCCTCTGTCCAGCTCCGATGCTCGCCGTTCCGCAAGCAATCGAAAGCCTGCTGTTGTCATAAAAAAGCATTTTTATGGGGGAGCCCCGGCTGCTGTTATTGCCCCCCCATGCGGTGGATTCCCCAATCTCTTCTGCCTGCCTGCGTGAGAATCGGATTGTAAAACAACACGCCAAGCAGTCGAGGACTTCTTGAACTAGAATTTGGACTGGTCAACTCCCTCTCCTTAAACACGCTTTGTTCAGCGTCATCCTTCTTGAGCCTTGGCATCTCAGCAACCCCCTTTATTGAGCCATGGCATCTCAGCAACTCCCCACATGAGCCATGGCATCTCAGCAACTCCCCATTAAGTCTTGGCATCTCAGCAACTCCCCATTAAGTCTTGGCATCTCAGCAACTCCCCATTAAGTCTTGGCATCTCAGCAACTCCCCATTAAGTCTTGGCATCTCAGCAACTCCCCATTAAGCCTTGGCATCTCAGCAACTCCCCACATGAGCCATGGCATCTCAGCAACTCCCCACATGAGCCTTGGCATCTCAGCAACTCCCCTTTATTGAGCCAAGGCATCTCAAGGTTTGCACTCCAGATCTTCCTTGGCGCCTGCCTTGCCTGCGTGCTTTGCCCCTGTAAATGAATGACTTATACATTGTAAATCGAAGACACTGTAAACTCTGTGCACAATGGGGTCTGAATGACACCTGCCCTTCCATAAAAAAGTATAATTTGGTAGTGAAGAAAGTTTGCAGAGTGGGGACTTGCGGAAACATGGAATTACTGGGAGAGTAGGGAGATTCATTCAGTGAGATCAGATCAGTTCTATGATGTGAGATTCGTTCTATGATGTGAGATTCGTTCTGTGATGTGAGATTCGTTCTATGATATGAGATTCGTTCTATAATATAAGATTCGTTCTATGATATTAAATTCGTTCTATGATATGAGATTCGTTCTATAATATGAGATTCGTTCTATGATATGAGATTCGTTTTATGATATGAGATTCGTGCTATAATGTGAGATTCGTTCTATAATGTAAGATTCGTTCTTTGATGTGAGATTCGTTCTATGATATGAGATTCGTTCTATAATATAAGATTCGTTCTATGATATTAAATTCGTTCTATGATATGAGATTCGTTCTATAATATGAGATTCGTTCTATGATATGAGATTCGTTTTATGATATGAGATTCGTGCTATAATGTAAGATTCGTTCTTTGATATGAGATTCGTTTTATGATATGAGATTCGTGCTATAATGTGAGATTCGTTCTGTGAGATGAGATTCGGTCGAGAATGGTTCTAAAAGTGAAGATTCGTTCTGAGGCGTGCTTTTTTATATGGATAGTCCTGTATCTACACGTATAAATCCGTCTATTATTTTTCATCAATCCATCAATCAGGAATCTACATAAGACAATTCTAATGAATCAAATTAATCAACCGCCTATAAGCCATATTTGTGACTTCTGACTTTGGCAAGTCAAGCGTGACACAAAAAATGACTGCAAGAGAAAATAGATCTTAATCTGCATTAAGTATGTCAAAGCTCATCTAGTACATTTATATAATTGCATTGTTAACACGCAACCATGCGATTAGAACTATGGAATCTTGAGCCCCTATCGCTTGTCAGTCAATGTCAGTCATCATGCATGCAAATGCCGTATATTGTGATTTATTATTACAAAATAATTTGACGCGACTGAGTGACGAAGGTTGATTAATAGTTATCTGTCATAATCGCACCTTATCGCTTTAAGTTCGTTAATTTTATAGGCGATTTAAAACTTTCAGATGTCCCTGTCCTTCAGGTAGCGCCGCTCTCTCCCACCTCCTGTCCTTCAGGTAGCGCCGCTCTCTCCCACCTCCTGTTCTTCAGGTAGCGCCGCTCTCCCCCACCTCCTGTCCTTCAGGTAGCGCCGCTCTCTCCTACCTCCTGTCCTTCAGGTAGCGCCGCTCTCTCCCACCTCCTGTCCTTCAGGTAGCGCCGCTCTCTCCCACCTCCTGTCCTTCAGGTAGCGCCGCTCTCCCCCACCTCCTGTCCTTCAGGTAGCGCCGCTCTCTCCCACCTCCTGTCCTTCAGGTAGCGCCGCTCTCCCCCACCTCCTGTCCTTCAGGTAGCGCCGCTCTCTCCCACCTCCTGTCCTTCAGGTAGCGCCGCTCTCCCCCACCTCCTGTCCTTCAGGTAGCGCCGCTCTCCCCCACCTCCTGTCCTTCAGGTAGCGCCGCTCTCTCCCACCTCCTGTCCTTCAGGTAGCGCCGCTCTCTCCCACCTCCTGTCCTTCAGGTAGCGCCGCTCTCTCCCACCTCCTGTCCTTCAGGTAGCGCCGCTCTCTCCCACCTCCTGTCCTCCAGGTACCTCTGCTCTCTCGCACCTCCTGTCCTTCAGGTAGCGCTGCTCTCTCCTACCTCCTGTCCTTCAGGTAGCGCCGCTCTCTCCCACCTCCTGTCCTTCAGGTATCTCTGCTCTCTCCCACCTCCTGTCCTTCAGGTAGCGCCGCTCTCCCCCACCTCCTGTCCTTCAGGTAGCGCCGCTCTCTCCCACCTCCTGTCTTTTAGATAGCGCTGATATCTCTACATCTCCCTCTTTTTTACTTTCATCTCCTTGCCCCCCCCTTTCAATGAATGGCAACGCAGCAATGAACAAAGGCGAGCTTGTTTAACACAGGTAAATGTCATTTTGACGCGCAAATAATCTCAATATTTGGCAGGGACCGCAAATTTTACTTTTTTATAATTGTATACCATTTTTTGCATAGCTGCTATACTATAAAAGAATATATAAATTAAGTTTACTATTACAAGTGATGAAAAGCAAAAGAAAAATTACAAGCCCTAATTAGCTATGTACAATTGCATTTTAATGTACGAAGTGGTACATTTTTGTTTTCAATTGTGTATATTATAGCTATGAATATAGTGATTCTATATAATCTTGGTTTGGCAAACAAACACAACAAAAGCGCACACACAACCGCAGGTTGCACCGCAACTTGACATTTTAGAAATATTAGAAAAATTATCAACAAATATTAATAGTTGGCTTTTTAGGGAGCATGGGTGGTGTTAAAGCGTGTTTATAGTAGGCTTCATCAGATTACAATGAAAGTTTGGTCTGAGCCAGTTAATAAATTATACTATAGATTAGTGAGACTTGTCAAATTAAAACAGTTGAAGGAATAAAATGAGGAATTAACATCCGTTAGTTATCTCTTAGATTTGGTTATTTTGTTAAAACGTGCTTTTTCGAAGAAAAAAAAGCATCAAAGCATTAAAACAATTTGGCTTTGTTTAATTAAACAAATAGAATATAACGACAAAATAACACAATATAGTTTCACGGCTATCATTATCACTTGAGTCTTCAGATTCATTTTTTATGCAGTTTTTTTCTAAACATCTCTTCTTTTATGGGCTCAAAATGCGGGTTGGACAAAGTACAGATAAGAACGCTTACTAAAACTCAAAAGGAATTTTTACTGAGATTCTGATTAGAACATCCCCAATATTTTGAGTTTGAGTCCTGTCTCAAGCGTGGGCATTGTTAAACCAACGGAGCGGCGCCGTGAAGGGCAGCCAATCTGCTCAGGAAGCCCGAACTGCTCGAGCTGCCTGCCGAGTTGGCGCCGCCTGCGCTGGCGCCATTGGCGCCATTTAAGCTACTGGCGCTGCGCAGGTGCTGCTGACTGAAGTACGGATGGTAGCGCTGCAGCAGCTGCTGATGATGCTGCTGCTGATGCTGATGATGCTCAGAAGGCGTCACCGCCGCCCCCATCGCAGCTGCCATCCACTTTCGTATGCTTTCCAGATGCTGATCCTGCTGAGTCTGGCTTTGATGAGGCGTCGATGCTCCCGCCAGAGTCTGCTCATGATGACTGCTCACTGGAGTTGCGACCGAGGTGGCAGAAGCTGCGGCAGCGGCCGCCGCCGCCATCGCCGCCATGGCAGCGTAAGGCGAAATAGGCGCTGACACAGGCGGAGACTGCGGCTGCGGAGAGACTCTGGCGGCCGTCTGCTGCTGCGTCGTCTGCTGTTGCTGCTGCTGCGCCTCGTGAGACCGCATGTGCCGCATCAGCTGATCAGGCGACGGAAAATGCTTGCCGCAGAAGATGCAAAACTCGGCAGTCGGCATGGACGATGCTGAAGAAGATGACGGAGACGACTGCTCCGGAGGCTGCTGCACAGTTGAAGGTGCTGCTGCGGTCGGCGAAGGAGCAGCGGCTGTCGCGAACTGGAAGTAGTTCATCATGACTGCCCTGGCGTGGACGCAGTGCGGACAGGCGCACACAGCCGCGGTGTGGCCTTCGGGGACGCTCAGGCCGCTCCAGGCTGCCGCCATGGTGAGCTGGT
Organism: Macrostomum lignano; assembly: GCA_002269645.1. Lineage (NCBI taxonomy): Eukaryota > Metazoa > Platyhelminthes > Macrostomidae > Macrostomum > Macrostomum lignano. The sequence continues at coordinate 162,883 of NIVC01002413.1, forward strand.
GAAGCAGCTGCGACGAATGCTGATGAGACGAGTGCTGCTGGTGATGATGATGAGGCAGTTGCGGATGCTGATGATGCAGGGAAGTGCCAATGCCGAATCCAGCTTGCAGAGCACTTGTCGGTGTCGGCAGGTGTGGCGGCGGCGGCGGCGGCAGCGGTGGAGGCGGCGGCGGCATGAGATAAGTCGAAGCCGAAGCTCCAGTAGGATGCTGCGAGCAGGCGGCGGCTGTGGCGGCTGCGGCGGCCGCGGCGGCGGCTTCCAGAAGCTTCTTGTGCTGCTCGAGGGTCGACTGGCTGGCCATCGGCTCGTTGCCGCTTTTGCTGCCGGCAGTAGGCGAGGACAGCTGCGACAGCTTGCGACTCTCAGACTGACCGTTCTGCGTGCTGGCTGAGGAGGGCCGGCTTCCGTGATGAAGCTGGTGGTGCTGGTGATGGTGGTGATGATGCTGGGACTTCTTGCTTGACGGCGAATGCTGCTGCTGCTGCTGTCGGCCTGTCGATGATGGAGACATTGCCGAGGAAGACGCCGACAAGGAGCAGCCAGACGATGCGTCTTTGCCGATGCTGTCGCACGTCTTTGCCAGCAGGGCCAGCGGACTCTGGGATGAGATGAATGGGAAATATGTACGATCATCGTATCATCATCATAGTCATAATCATTAAATCATAATTATCATAACCATCATAGTCATAATCATCATAACCATCATCATCATAGTCATAATCATCATAATCATCAAATCATCATGATCATTATCATCATAGTCATCATCATCATCATAATCTCCACCAATTTTCCCTCGAATAGCTAAAAAACCCAGCAACAGGGCCGCGACGGAATTCTCGAATAACTAACTGTACGAACGTCGGAGCACAAAGGAGAGAGAAAGCTCTTTGATCTATGCCGCCGCCAGTCACGCACAGTAGGGGGGGGGGGATTGGGGGTTGCACAGCCATGCGTGTGTGCTTGGGGTGGGTCTGTCGGTTGTAAAGTTTGCAAAGAGTGTAATAATCATAACTGCTGCTGCTGCACCGGTTAATAAAAACTTATTGCACCTTCGGTTAAGAATTGAACGCCGCCCAAACCCCCGCCCTGACACTGTTGTAAATCAACAAAGGAGAGACAGGAGAGAGAAGGGGAGAGGTCGTCGGACCTCCTAGACAAGAGGAGGAGAAGGGGTGAGGGGGACAGGCATTGAGCAATAAATTACACAGCACAGTGTGTAGCACTTTATTGCAACACTAACTAAAGCTCCTTTTTAAGCTATCCCCTAAATAATAAAATATCGTATAATAATAATGCTCGTTTTACAACCGTCATATTTTGGGGTTGGGGCCGGTATTAGGCTCTAAAAAATGCTCAGAAACGTAATTTCTGTTGCGCTGCTGCAATTGCGACTGTCAACCCCGCTCTGGGCCACTAAAAATTTAAGCGCTAAGGGTTGTAAAGCTTTTGAACGCGGAGTTCGGTTCTTTTTTACTTTTTTAGGGGGCTGTAATGCTTGCAGCAATAATTTATAATGTATATTCATGTCGGCTAGCTTAGTTTTAGTCAATGCTGGGAGGCTAATGCAGATACAACAATAGCGTCTATCCTGTCCGTCTGTCCAGTGTCTGTCTACCTAATCTACCTCGTGAGCATACTATAGGTGTAAATAATCACTTTGAATTGGAGAGGTAGAGTGGTAGGTTGTAAAATGAAACATCAAAGAGTTTTAATCCTTTTTATACAGCAATTCTCCATCCACTTGGGGTGTCCGTCTGAGATATTAAAGCGCATATGTACCAGTCGCTGAAAAGCCAAACCTCTGCCTTACTGTCACATAAACGGTATACAGGAGTTGAATAATGCCATGGCATATTAGCACCAGGGGCTTTAGCACCAGGGGCTTTAGCACCAGGGGCTTTAGCACCAAGGGCTTTAGCACCAGGGCTTTAGCACCAGGGGCTTTAGCACCAGGGCTTTAGCACCAGGGGCTTTAGCACCAGTAGCTTTAGCACCAGGGGCTTTAGCACCAGTAGCTTTAGCACCAGGGGCTTTAGCACCAGGGGCTTTAGCACCAAGGGGCTTTAGCACCAGTAGCTTTAGCACCAGGGGCTTTAGCACCAGTAGCTTTAGCACCAGTAGCTTTAGCACCAGGGCTTTAGCACCAGGGGCTTTAGCACCAGGGGCTTTAGCACCAGGGGCTTTAGCACCAGTAGCTTTAGCACCAGGGGCTTTAGCGCCAGTAGCTTTAGCACCAGGGGCTTTAGCACCAGTAGCTTTAGCACCAGGGGCTTTAGCACCAGTAGCTTTAGCACCAGGGGCTTTAGCACCAGGGGCTTTAGCACCAAGGGGCTTTAGCACCAGGGGCTTTAGCACCAGGGGCTTTAGCACCAGTAGCTTTAGCACCAGTAGCTTTAGCACCAGGGCTTTAGCACCAGGGGCTTTAGCACCAGTAGCTTTAGCACCAGGGGCTTTAGCACCAGTAGCTTTAGCACCAGGGGCTTTAGCACCAGTAGCTTTAGCACCAGGGGCTTTAGCACCAGTAGCTTTAGCACCAGGGGCTTTAGCACCAGGGGCTTTAGCACCAGTAGCTTTAGCACCAGTAGCTTTAGCACCAGGGCTTTAGCACCAGGGGCTTTAGCACCAGTAGCTTTAGCACCAGGGGCTTTAGCACCAGTAGCTTTAGCACCAGGGGCTTTAGCACCAGTAGCTTTAGCACCAGGGGCTTTAGCACCAGTAGCTTTAGCACCAGGGGCTTTAGCACCAGGGGCTTTAGCACCAGTAGCTTTAGCACCAGTAGCTTTAGCACCAGGGGCTTTAGCACCAGTAGCTTTAGCACCAGGGGCTTTAGCACCAGTAGCTTTAGCACCAGGGGCTTTAGCACCAGTAGCTTTAGCACCAGGGGCTTTAGCACCAGTAGCTTTAGCACCAGGGGCTTTAGCACCAGTAGCTTTAGCACCAGGGGCTTTAGCACCAGGGGCTTTAGCACCAGTAGCTTTAGCACCAGGGGCTTTAGCACCAGTAGCTTTAGCACCAGTAGCTTTAGCACCAGTAGCTTTAGCACCAGGGGCTTTAGCACCAGTAGCTTTAGCACCAGGGGCTTTAGCACCAGTAGCTTTAGCACCAGGGGCTTTAGCACCAGTAGCTTTAGCACCAGGGGCTTTAGCACCAGGGGCTTTAGCACCAGTAGCTTTAGCACCAGGGGCTTTAGCACCAGTAGCTTTAGCACCAGTAGCTTTAGCACCAGTAGCTTTAGCACCAGGGGCTTTAGCACCAGTAGCTTTAGCACCAGGGGCGCCAGCACCAGGGGCTTTAGCACCAGGGGCTTTAGCACCAGGGCGCCAGCACCAGGGGCGCCAGCACCATACTTAACTTCTATAGCACATTGTTGTTGCTGGGAAATTCTACGAAACTAAACTTCATTGCGATTGGGGGGTGTTTTAGACCAGGTTCTAGCAATGAGCCTGACAACCTGGAATCTGTTTGATTGATTGATTGATCGGTCTGTTCCTATAAATATGTCATTCAATAACACTAACTCCTCAATACATAGAGTATAAAGTTGGCGGAAATCCAAAATGCTGCGCTATATGCAAAGCAATGCTTATATAACCGCATCCATCATTCATCATTGGGGTCTTGACGTTCAATTGACAGGCGAGACCCTCGCTGTCTGCATGCACGCAGAAGCGAACGCAGAAGTTTTTGCCGACTCCAATCGCTCAATCAGTCAGGTCTCCTCCTCAATTTACATGCCGCTGACAGGACACAAACTAAACTTCTTTGACAGGGACCCGAGGGAAGCAGAACTGCAAACTGACGGGCTGTGCTGGGGCAGACAGAAATATTATAAATCTTCTCTAGTTTTGCAATCCATCTTATTTTCTTTGGTTTCTCTGCTTGGAGAGAAACGTCTGTCCACCACAGCAGCCCACCCGGTCTTGCCTGTCAGAGAGTTGAAGAAAATCTTCTGTTACTGGTTCAGGCCTGTTCTCAACTCTCCGACCTCAAATCTCTCCCTTCTGACTCTCAGCCTCTATCAATCTCTGATCCTCTGACTCTCACCCCTCATTTTCTATCAATCTCCGATCCTCTGACTCTCAACCCTCATTTTCTATCAATCTCCGATCCTCTGACTCTCAACCCTCATTTTCTATCAATCTCCGATCCTCTGACTCTCACCCCTCGTTTTCTATCAATCTCCGATCCTCTGACTCTCACCCCTCGTTTTCTATCAATCTCCGATCCTCTGACTCTCACCCCTCATTTTCCATCAATCTCCGATCCTCTGACTCTCACCCCTCGTTTTCTATCAATCTCCGATCCTCTGACTCTCACCCCTCGTTTTCTATCAATCTCCGATCCTCTGACTCTCACCCCTCGTTTTCTATCAATCTCCGATCCTCTGACTCTCACCCCTCGTTTTCTATCAATCTCCGATCCTCTGACTCTCACCCCTCATTTTCCATCAATCTCCGATCCTCTGACTCTCACCCCTCATTTTCCATCAATCTCCGATCCTCTGACTCTCACCCCTCGTTTTCTATCAATCTCCGATCCTCTGACTCTCACCCCTCGTTTTCTATCAATCTCCGATCCTCTGACTCTCAACCCTCATTTTCTATCAATCTCCGATCCTCTGACTCTCACCCCTCGTTTTCTATCAATCTCCGATCCTCTGACTCTCACCCCTCGTTTTCTATCAATCTCCGATCCTCTGACTCTCAACCCTCGTTTTCTATCAATCTTCGATCCTCTGACTCTCACCCCTCGTTTTCTATCAATCTCCGATCCTCTGACTCTCACCCCTCATTTTCTATCAATCTCCGATCCTCTGACTCTCAACCCTCATTTTCTATCAATCTCCGATCCTCTGACTCTCAACCCTCGTTTTCTATCAATCTCCGATCCTCTGACTCTCACCCTCATTTTCTATCAATCTCCGATCCTCTGACTCTCACCCCTCATTTTCTATCAATCTCCGATCCTCTGACTCTCAACCCTCGTTTTCTATCAATCTCCGATTCTCTGACTCTCACCCCTCATTTTCTATCAATCTCCGATCCTCTGACTCTCAACCCTCGTTTTCTATCAATCTCCGATCCTCTGACTCTCACCCCTTGTTTTCTATCAATCTCCGATCCTCTGACTCTCACCCCTCGTTTTCTATCAATCTCCGATCCTCTGACTCTCACCCCTCGTTTTCTATCAATCTCCGATCCTCTGACTCTCACCCCTCGTTTTCTATCAATCTCCGATCCTCTGACTCTCAACCCTCATTTTCTATCAATCTCTGATCCTCTGACTCTCAACCCTCATTTTCTATCAATCTCCGATCCTCTGACTCTCACCCCTCGTTTTCTATCAATCTCCGATCCTCTGACTCTCAAACCTCATTTTCTATCAATCTTCGATCCTCTGACTCTCAACCCTCATTTTCTATCAATCTCCGATCCTCTGACTCTCACCCCTCGTTTTCTATCAATCTCCGATCCTCTGACTCTCAACCCTCGTTTTCTATCAATCTTCGATCCTCTGACTCTCACCCCTCGTTTTCTATCAATCTCCGATCCTCTGACTCTCACCCCTCATTTTCTATCAATCTCCGATCCTCTGACTCTCAACCCTCATTTTCTATCAATCTCCGATCCTCTGACTCTCAACCCTCATTTTCTATCAATCTCCGATCCTCTGACTCTCAACCCTCATTTTCTATCAATCTCCGATCCTCTGACTCTCACCCCTTGTTTTCTATCAATCTCCGATCCTCTGACTCTCACCCTCATTTTCTATCAATCTCCGATCCTCTGACTCTCACCCTCATTTTCTATCAATCTCCGATCCTCTGACTCTCACCCTCATTTTCTATCAATCTCCGATCCTCTGACTCTCACCCTCATTTTCTATCAATCTCCGATCCTCTGACTCTCACCCTCATTTTCTATCAATCTCCGATCCTCTGACTCTCAACCCTCATTTTCTATCAATCTCCGATCCTCTGACTCTCAACCCTCATTTTCTATCAATCTCCGATCCTCTGACTCTCACCCTCATTTTCTATCAATCTCCGATCCTCTGACTCTCAACCCTCGTTTTCTATCAATCTTCGATCCTCTGACTCTCACCCCTCGTTTTCTATCAATCTCCGATCCTCTGACTCTCAACCCTCATTTTCTCTCCTAGGTAAAAATCCATTCCCGATTATAATTCATACAGTAACCTCTGGCTTAAAGTCCCTCCCAAATCACAAAAATTGTCTTATTTAGTTGACTGACTGGAAGATCAACTTGGAAAGCTGACTCTGGATACGTGAGACATTCTGCGCATGCATTTCAGGATAAAAGGGGCATTGCAGGAGATGGGAAAAGTGGAGGGGAGAGAGAAGGGTTGGATGAAGGCTGACAGACAGGCTGACAGACAGGCTGACAGACGGGGACCTCGACCCGACCCTTCAGGATAAGTGACGTGTATCAAATCCTACAGTTGACTGCCTGGCTGGCTGACCCGCCAGTTTCCTTGGGGATTTTCTCCCTAGATTCTCTTCCCCCCTTATTTCTCTTCCAATTTCCCCATCACAGCTCTCAAGCGTCTGTCTGTTTAACTGCATGTCTGTCCTTCTGTCACGAAGATTCTTTTTTGCAGCGAGGGACCGTGAACAGCTCAGTCAGAATGTCTTGCCTAAAACTTCCTATTTTGTTCTTCACCCTTATCCGACATCCGATCCTTATCCGACATCCCATCCTTATCCGACATCCCATCCTTATCCGACATCCCATCCTTATCCGACATCCCATCCTTATCCGACATCCCATCCTTATCCGACATCCCATCCTTATCCGACATCCCATCCTTATCCGACATCCAATCCTTATCTGATATCCCATCCTTATCTGATATCCCATCCTTATCTGATATCCCATCCTTATCTGATATCCCATCCTTATCTGATATCCCATCCTTATCTGATATCCCATCCTTATCTGATATCCCATCCTTATCTGATATCCCACCCTTATCTGATATCCCATCCTTATCTGATATCCCATCCTTATCTGATATCCCATCCTTATCTGATATCCCACCCTTATCTGATATCCCATCCTTATCTGACATCCCACCCTTATCTGATATCCCACCCTTATCTGATATCCCATCCTTATCTGATATCCCATCCTTATCTGATATCTCATCCTTATCTGATATCTCATCCTTATCTGACATCCCACCCTTATCTGATATCCCACCCTTATCTGATATCCCATCCTTATCTGATATCCCATCCTTGTCTGATATCTCATCCTTATCTGACATCCCACCCTTATCTGATATCCCATCACCCCACCGCGATCCCATTGATTGCTATTGAAACCGAACCAAAACTTTATGAAGAGCCAAGCAATCAGCGGCAAATACAAACGGCAAAAGACCCAGCTAAGTGATTCGTAGAAATGCCAGACAGAATCAGTTTGCTAATTAACGAATATTTTCGATTCTCACCTGATTGGGCTGGTTGCACTCCAAGTAGTCCGGATGCAGGTACTGGCCTGTCAACTTTCGAGACAACGATTGCTTGCCATTGCTGCTGCTGCTGCTATTAGAAGAAAGTTTCGCCGCTGATTTCATAGCGTCGTTTCCCTGCTCTGACTTCAACTCGGCAATGTCGCTGCTACTTCCGCTGGTCATAGTTTGATTTATGATAATTTCTTGAATCTTTTCCAACGGGATGGATTGATCTCTGCTTTGGAAAAGAACTGAACCGTATTTGCTTTCAAATATAAAAACTGGAGAAGGGAGGTTGGGGAGCGTGGGAGGTTGAGGTTGGGGTCTCGAGCCTTCCTGGTTGGTTGAGGCGGGCAACTGTCCTGTCTGTCCCCCACTTTAGATTGTTGAGTATTCGCTATATGTTGTGTTTTAGTGCGGGCAGTCGGCTGCTTTATCTGAAGCGCACATATATATATATAGGTGTATACAATATGCGCCGGTCCAATCAAACGACACGAGGAGAAAGGGATTGCGAACAAAACCTTGGGGCTACAACTAACGCCAACTAACTATAGTCTACAAGGGAAATTGGAGGCAAGGAGAGAGACATGGGGTTGGTTGGCATCAAAGGCCTTAGCCGACATTTGCCATGTGTCAATAGAGAACAGAGAGAATAGGGGAGAGAGAGAGAGAGAGTTGGGAGAGGCGGACGGCCTCCCCGAGTGAAATCCGGTCGTGCGCCTCTTCTACACTTCACCCTTCACTTCACTGCAGATCTTCCACTTCTGAACTCCTCCCGTACCTGCCAATCAAGCTCTGCTGGCTGGCAGGGGCGATAAATGGAGGAAATGAGAGGGGGCAGAGAGGGAGGGAGAGAGAGTGACAGCGCGCGGCCCTGTTAAATGTCTCTCGTCAATGGATTTCATGTGGCAGACTGGCATTCAGGCCTGACAGGAGGTCTATCACTCACCGACCGGGGCCTGTGTGACACCCAGAGAGGCCCGCCTCGCAACCAACACACACAGAGTATTCTAGAGGCATACCTTTCTCCCTTCCCTCTACTTTGCCAATACCACGTCTCTCTCTCTCTCTCTCCTCCGTACCGCCTCGGCGCGCCCAAGCCCCCCCACCCAAGTTTTGATTGGCAGCTGTCGGCAAGATCAAAGGACGCGCGGGCCCGCGGACCGACCTTAAAAAATCGCCCCCACGTGGGCACACACACACACACACACACACACACTCACCAACCCCCTCCCCCCGACTTCACTCTCCTGTCAGTCAATGCGCTATATTATAGTTGGGCAAGTTGTGTTCAAGTTGGACTTGCCACGGGGCATTGCGAGACAGAGAGCGGCTCCGTTTAACAAACCCGGAATTAGAAGAAAATAGCGAATGTGCATGCTGTACTGCTGAGTTCAGCTGACTGAAGTACAAAAACATCAAGGAAAATTATGATTTTGTGTCAGGAGTGTTTCAAAGTTCAGTTAAATGTGTCAGGAGTGTCACATTCCAGTAAAATGTGTCAGGAGTGTCAGGGTCCAGTAAAATGTGTCAGGAGTGTGGCCGAGTCCAGTTAAATGTGTCAGGAGTGTGGCAGAGTCCAGTTAAATGTGTCAGGAGTGTGGCAGAGTCCAGTAAAATGTGTCTAGAGTGTCAGAGTCCAGTAAAATGTGTCAGGAGTGTCAGAATCCAGTTAAATGTGTCAGGAGTGTGTCAGAGTCCAGTAAAATGTGTCAGGAGTGTCACACTCCAGTAAAATATGTCAAGAGTGTCACATTCCAGTAAAATGTGTCAGGAGTGTGTCAGAGTCCAGTTAAATGTGTCAGGAGTGTGGCAGAGTCCAGTTAAATGTGTCAGGAGTGTGGCAGAGTCCAGTTAAATGTTTCAGGAGTGTGGCAGGGTCCAGTTAAATGTGTCAAGAGTGTGGCAGAGTCCAGTTAAATGTGTCAGGAGTGTGGCAGAGTCCAGTTAAATGTGTCAGGAGTGTGGCAGAGTCCAGTAAAATGTGTCAGGAGTGTCAGAATCCAGTTAAATGTGTCAGGAGTGTGTCAGAGTCCAGTAAAATGTGTCAGGAGTGTCAGAATCCAGTAAAATGTGTCAGGAGTGTGTCAGAGTCCAGTAAAATATGTCAAGAGTGTCACATTCCAGTAAAATGTGTCAGGAGTGTGTCAGAGTCCAGTTAAATGTGTCAGGAGTGTGGCAGAGTCCAGTTAAATGTGTCAGGAGTGTGTCAGAGTCCAGTTAAATGTTTCAGGAGTGTGGCAGGGTCCAGTTAAATGTGTCAAGAGTGTGGCAGAGTCCAGTTAAATGTGTCAGGAGTGTGGCAGAGTCCAGTAAAATGTGTCAGGAGTGTGGCAGAGTCCAGTAAAATGTGTCAGGAGTGTCAGAATCCAGTAAAATGTGTCAGGAGTGTGTCAGAGTCCAGTAAAATATGTCAAGAGTGTCACATTCCAGTAAAATGTGTCAGGAGTGTGTCAGAGTCCAGTTAAATGTGTCAGGAGTGTGGCAGAGTCCAGTAAAATGTGTCAGGAGTGTCAGAGTCCAGTAAAATGTGTCAGGAGTGTGGCAGAGTCCAGTTAAATGTGTTAGGAGTGTGTCAGAGTCCAGTTAAATGTGTCAGGAGTGTCAGAGTCCAGTAAAATGTGTCAGGAGTGTCAGAGTCCACTAAAATGTGTCAGGAGTGTCAGGGTCCAGTACAATGTGTCAGGAGTGTCAGAGTCCACTAAAATGTGTCAGGAGTGTCAGAGTCCACTAAAATGTGTCAGGAGCGTCAGAGTCCAGTAAAATGTGTCAGGAGTGTCAGGGTCCAGTACAATGTGTCAGGAGTGTCAGAGTCCACTAAAATGTGTCAGGAGTGTCAGAGTCCACTAAAATGTGTCAGGAGCGTCAGAGTCCAGTAAAATGTGTCAGGAGTGTCAGGGTCCAGTACAATGTGTCAGGAGTGTCAGAGTCCACTAAAATGTGTCAGGAGTGTCAGGGTCCAGTACAATGTGTCAGGAGTGTCAGAGTCCACTAAAATGTGTCAGGAGTGTCAGAGTCCACTAAAATGTGTCAGGAGCGTCAGAGTCCAGTAAAATGTGTCAGGAGTGTCAGGGTCCAGTACAATGTGTCAGGAGTGTCAGAGTCCACTAAAATGTGTCAGGAGTGTCAGAGTCCACTAAAATGTGTCAGGAGCGTCAGAGTCCAGTAAAATGTGTCAGGAGTGTCAGGGTCCAGTACAATGTGTCAGGAGTGTCAGAGTCCACTAATATGTGTCAGGAGTGTCACATTCCAGTTAAATGTGTCAGCAGTGTGTCAGAGTCTTTGTTAGAAAAAGGTTTGAGATAATACTATAAGAATATGCAAGAAACAGAATGTGTCAGGTGGTGGCCAGAGGACTGAATTAGAAAAAAGAAATGCCTTGAGAGTGACATAACTGTCAGAGGTGTCAGACAAGATTATGTCACTATTTTAGTTCTGTAGATTTTTCGTCAAGTACGAGTAAAATGCGTCGAAAAAGGTCTTAGTGCCTGTGTGTCAGATAATTCGAGCTGTCATTCTCATGCAAAACCCCAATCTCGGCTACCATTGAATTCGAAAAAAACATACACACGCAGAATTCCAACGCCCCACGCCCATGCAGTTACCGTTGCTCTTATCGTGGGGTTGAAAGCTGTGGGTGTTATAGTATGCTTAATTGATTGGGTTGCTCAGATATACAGTTTAACAGCTGTATGTACAACTGGTGATCAACTGACTGCAATATGGGCAGACAGTGATTTAGGATTTATAGCGATAGGGATAAGCACAGTCACAGAAGGACAGGAGGTGGGAGAGAGCGGCGCTACCTGAAGGACAGGAGGTGGGAGAGAGCGGCGCTACCTGAAGGACAGGAGGTGGAGAGAGCGGCGCTACCTGAAGGACAGGAGGTGGGGAGAGCGGCGCTACCTGAAGGACAGGAGGTGGGAGAGAGCGGCGCTACCTGAAGGACAGGAGGTAGGAGAGAGCAGCGCTACCTGAAGGACAGGAGGTGGGAGAGAGCAGAGGTACCTGAAGGACAGGAGGTGGGGAGAGCGGCGCTACCTGAAGGACAGGAGGTGGGAGAGAGCAGAGGTACCTGAAGGACAGGAGGTGGGGGAGAGCGGCGCTACCTGAAGGACAGGAGGTGGGAGAGAGCAGAGGTACCTGAAGGACAGGAGGTGGGAGAGAGCGGTGCAACCTGAAGGACAGGTGGGAGAGAACGGCGCTAACTGAAGGACAGGAGGTGGGGGCAGTGGCGCTACCTGAAGGACAGAAGTTGGGAGAGAGCGGCGCTACCTGAAGGACAGGAGGTGGGAGAGAGCAGAGATACCTGAAGGACAGGAGGTGGGAGAGAGCGGCGCTACCTGAAGGACAGGAGGTGGGAGAGAGCAGAGATACCTGAAGGACAGGAGGTGGGAGAGAGCGGCGCTACCTGAAGGACAGGAGGTGGGAGAGAGCGGCGCTACCTGAAGGACAGGAGGTGGGAGAGAGCAGAGGTACCTGGAGGACAGGAGGTGGGAGAGAGCGGCGCTACCTGAAGGACAGGAGGTGGGAGAGAGCGGCGCTACCTGAAGGACAGGAGGCGGGAGAGAGCGGCGCTACCTGAAGGACAGGAGGTGGGAGAGAGCAGAAGTACCTGGAGGACAGGAGGTGGGAGAGAGCGGCGCTACCTGAAGGACAGGAGGCGGGAGAGAGCGGCGCTACCTGAAGGACAGGAGGTGGGAGAGAGCAGAGGTACCTGGAGGACAGGAGGTGGAGAGAGCGGCGCTAGCTGAAGGACAGGAGGTGGAGAGAGCGGCGCTACCTGAAGGACAGGAGGTGGGAGAGAGCAGAGATACCTGAAGGACAGGAGGTGGGAGAGAACGGCGCTACCTGAAGGACAGGAGGTGGGAGAGAGCGGCGCTAGCTGAAGGACAGGAGGTGGGAGAGAGCGGCGCTACCTGAAGGACAGGAGGTGGGAGAGAGCGGCGCTACCTGAAGGACAGGAGGTGGGGAGAGCGGCGCTACCTGAAGGACAGGAGGTGGGGGAGAGCGGCGCTACCTGAAGGACAGGAGGTGGGGGAGAGCGGCGCTACCTGAAGGACAGGAGGTGGGGGAGAGCGGCGCTACCTGAAGGACAGGAGGTGGGGGAGAGCGGTGCTACCTGAAGGACAGGAGGTGGGGGAGAGCGGCGCAACCTGAAGGACAGGAGGTGGGGGAGAGCGGCGCTACCTGAAGGACAGGAGGTGGGAGAGAGCGGCGCTACCTGAAGGACAGGAGGTGGGGAGAGCGGCGCTACCTGAAGGACAGGAGGTGGGGGAGAGCGGCGCTACCTGAAGGACAGGAGGTGGGAGAGAGCGGCGCTACCTGAAGGACAGGAGGTGGGAGAGAGCAGAGTACCTGAAGGACAGGAGGTGGGGGAGAGCGGCGCTACCTGAAGGACAGGAGGTGGGAGAGAGCAGAGGTACCTGAAGGACAGGAGGTGGGGAGAGCGGCGCTACCTGAAGGACAGGAGGTGGAGAGAGCAGAGGTACCTGAAGGACATGAGGTGGAGAGAGCGGTGCAACCTGAAGGACAGGAGGTGGGAGAGAGCGGCGCTAGTAAGGACATGATGTAGAGAAGCAGGGGAAAAGGAGAAGAGATTAACGATGCAAATGTAGGGAGTAGAAGAGCGATAATCAAGCGAGGCCTGTGCATAGTGGAAGCGCATAAAACATTCTTGCAGTTTTTATTATTATTTTAATTGCCCCCCCCCCCCAGCTCGCCATTTTATAATGATTTTCTGTTCGAATTCGGCAATAAATTTTTCAGGATTTTACAATCTGTAGACTCCCAACTGGCAGTATAATTAAGCGGGCCATTGTAAATTACACCGCCTGCAAGCATCCTTAATAGCTCTAAAAAACAAGCCTAAAGTTTTACGACTACAAAAAATGCGGCGCAGTTTATTGAGGGGCTTCAGCTTTTATAAACGCTGACTGAGTCACAAATCAGTTTATTGTTACGCTCAACTTCCTCCATCAAAGTATTTTTATTGCTAACTATAGTACTACTAGATTTTTTTAGTTTGCTAAAAAAGCCCAAGGGCCGACCCTTCTTTGTTTTTTTGTCCAAGATTTACAACAGAGTTTGTCCTCATAGTTTGCGTTGGATTTTCAATTTTTTCCACTTGCTAGCAGCAGCGCCTGTTGCTTGTTTATAGTTTCTGCAATTGCATTGATTGGAGTCTGCTTTTTTGTCGATAATCCGTCAGGCAAGGACGTGGGTTTGAGATAATAAAAAAGGCATAGTGTGGGGGGTAGATTAAAAGAGGAGAGGGTAGAGGAGGAGGAGAGAGAGAGAGAGGAGTGAGGAGAGAGAGAGAGAGGAGGAGAGAGGAGAGAGTGAGAGAGAGAGAGAGAGGAGAGAGGAGAGAGAGAGAGAGAGAGAGAGAGGAGAGAGAGATGGAGAGAGGAGAGAGGAGAGAGGAGAGAGAGAGAGGAGAGAGGAGAGAGAGGAGGAGAGAAGAGGAGAGAGGAGAGAGGAGAGCAGGAGAGAGGAGAGAGGAGAGAGAGAGAGAGAGAGAGGAGAGAGAGAGAGGAGAGAAGGAGAGAGAAGGAGAGAGGAGAGAG